>OVAY01000896.1:0-41715 GCA_900406395.1 Kernera saxatilis | reverse complement strand
TTGGGCCTACTATGGACTGTGTATCATCTTCCTAGCCCTGTTGGGCTTTTCGTTATAAAACGAATTGACGACAAAAAAAAAGAAAAAAAAAAAGCATTCTGATGGTACTTTCAGTTTCTCGGACAATCGAGGCTCAAGCCATCTTCAGAACTCAGAAGCATCTTTTTTTCCGTCTGTGCTTTCTTCAATTTAACAGTCACATGTGATACCCACGAATATCTCAGGCCATGTCAAACTGCAATCAGCCAATTACTTGGAGTACGTTCAACCACTATGGGTCAAGATCAGTATATTCTTGTACCTGCCAGATGTGCGTCTCTTATTGCCATTAGCATCACACATTATACTGTATTAGAAGATTATTGCATCTTCACAAATCAAATTGTGTTGATTGCAGGATATGGATGTGAAGGTCAGGTCAATAGCCAGATTAACCAGCAGAATAGGAGTTTCCTGCTCTTGAAACCCGGTGTACATGGACCACAAAGGATTTAGGTTCTTCCCTCGTCAAGTTTTGTGCAGTCTATGTTTAGACGTAGGATTCTGCAAAGAGCCAAAAGGTTGTTTCACTTTCGTTGTAAATACCTTTCACTCACCTACTTGAGCTTCTGTAAGAAAGTGTACTAGTCATGAAACAGATGGTAAAGTAGCAGTTTTGAATCATTGCAACTTGCAAGTCCTTAATTCTCTTTTGGATATATATTTGCCAATTCCATGTCATTAATTTGAATCCACTTAGTGAGTGACCGTTACAGTGAGAAACAAAAGAGAGATAATAACCATACCTTAGTGTTTACTTACAACTAATGTTACAGAAAAGATGATCGTTTCACAATTTCTGATACAAATCAACATACTCTCGTAAGATACGGCCCTTTTGAGATCCCTAGGTAGACCTTATATCAAATGCATGCTTATCCTCAAGGCCAATAAAAATGAACAAAAAATTAGACTATTTGGTCATGTTAACAGATTCTAACTGGCAATCATTATGCGGTTCGCCTGTTACCAGCACCTTCTGAAGCGGTTTGGTCTGTCCTCGACGACCAGAAGCTTTGTCTGTCTGGAGGGTATGACCCACATTCTTAAGATACCAAAGCGCTGCTTCTGCTGCCTGCTCAGCCGCAATTTTCTTCTTGTGCTGTGGATCCCCGAAACACTCCAAAACCGTTGTCCGAGAATCCTCCTTGATTTCAACCGTAGCTCTGACTATAAATCTGAACAAAACAAAAAAAAAAGCCATGTTAATGCTAAAAGGTTTCAACCTGACAAAATGTAAGAGAGAGTGCAAAAATTACGCCCCCTTACAATCTCATGTTGCAAGGGCCCTCGTCGTGGCAGCACTCATAAACTGGTGGTTTCCAATGCCTCACACCACATAACTTATACAACTGGTCTTTGGCTGACATTCTTTGAGTCTCTTATAAACACATGCATGTGAACAACAGAACAAATTGTCAATAACAAAACCAAAAAACCTGAGAAATTAATTGACACTTTTAGCTTTTGATTCAATCAATTTTGAGGAATGCAACAGCTTGGCTCTCCAGGAAAGGAAACATGTCACTCAAAGTCTCATTCCATAGCAACAGCTTTCAATGCTTAAAACCCTAAACCCAATACCTGAAATCAAATTCTGAGCTAATTAAAAAACTCATGAACCCGACATAAGTAAGATGTGAAGAAAAACTGTATCTTGAGTTGTTGGGCTCTGTGGTGTGAGGCACCAAACCTGCTTCTGGTTCGGAAACAGGATTATTCTCCTGAGCATGAGTTTGTGTTGTGATGTTTGACTCCATCTGTATGGCGTTGTCTTTTTCAACAACATGATTCAGCTTCCTTAGCTTAAATCCGCTTTCGCATTTCTCTAGCATCACCCTTGTCTTTGGTTTCTGATAATTAAAAAAAAAACGAGAAAACAAAAAAAAAATTACTAAAACAGAAGAAAAATTTTATTCATTCACGCTAGGGTTTTTCCTCCCACACTGGGTTTAAATGGTTTCGAAGAAAAATTCCAATGAAAACACCCAGAAATTGTTTTTTGTTTCCTTTCTCCAATTTAGAAGATTTCAGCGCGAAACAGAAGAGTAAGATTTCTATTTGATTCGGAATTTCTTACCACAGAGGAAGATGAAGGAATTGATGAGGGGTCTACAGGAGGAAGATACATCGTTGACACTGAAGAGAGAAATCAAATCTTCTTCTTTTTTGTGTGTGTGGGATTCTGAGCTTCTTTATTCTTCTGAGTCCTTTGAGCTTCAGCTTCCCCAGGAGTTCGTCATTTTACTCTTATGTGGAAATCTGTTTTTTTTCGTCTACTTCGGAGATATTGGGCTTATATTTACTATAATGGGCCTTGTTTCATTTGCTAGATCTAAGGCCCACAATATGAACCCGTTTTCTCCCTTCTCTGCAGTTGTCTTCCACGGCATAATTATAATTTAATCAGTTCGATGCGTTTCTTTATGCAATTCAGAAAATGAATGTACATCAGCATCCGCGACTAAAATTACGTGAAGAAACTAGTTTCGACTTTCGAATACAAAAAAAATAAACAAAAAACGATAACGTTTAAATTGAAGTCAATGTTTTGCAGGAAAATAAAGTCTGGAAAGAATGTAGATAAGTATGAAGTGAATGGGAAAGCATTCAATAGCAACGGTGACATAAATGAGGTTATCTAAAACCCCACTTTTTAACTTTTGTGATCCGCCACTTTGCCAATAAATTCTGTAATCAGGATAATCCTCATCATCCTTTTAGCATTTACTATTCCTACATTTTCCCATGCAATGCA
This sequence comes from Kernera saxatilis, assembly GCA_900406395.1. Taxonomy (NCBI): domain Eukaryota; kingdom Viridiplantae; phylum Streptophyta; class Magnoliopsida; order Brassicales; family Brassicaceae; genus Kernera; species Kernera saxatilis. The sequence goes on along the minus strand of OVAY01000896.1, from coordinate 38,918 downwards.
TACACATTTATTCATATTTGTATTTTTGAATATGAAATGGGCATAGAACAAAAATCTATTTAAATGGTGTATTATAATCTACTTATCTTATATATACAACTGCCTTGTTGTACGTAGAAGATTTCAATCAGAAGAAGAAGAGAACGAGATAGCCACAAAGAGAGATGATGAAAGCAAAACAACTGCTTGCGGTTGGCTTTTTGTTTTCACTGCTCCTTTTACTCATTCACACAACAGGGTCCGTATCAGATCATGAAGATAACGCAAACGCAGAGGCTCTAACTATAAAGGAGCAAAAGCAAATAAACAGAGCAAGACGCAGTGGTAGCGGTCAGAATCGTGGACGCAGAAGCTGCGATCCTCTGTATCGATACTTATTCGGAATCTGTGGCCATTGGCCTTTTCCTACCACACCTTCGCCGGATAATCCTTTTCTCCCTTTCCAACCACCGCATCCACCACCACGTCCGAGACCACGTCCAAGGCCGTCTCCACCGCCACCGCGTCCACCACCACGTCCAAGGCCGTCCCCACCGCCGTTGGTTCCATCGCCACCACCGCCACCGCCTCCGCCGCTCGTTCCTTCACCACCTCCTCCCTCTCCGCCACCCTTTTTCGTGTTCCCTTCACCGCCACCGCCAGTGATAGTGTTTCCGCCGCCTTTGGTGCCGTCTCCTCCGCCGCCGCAAGCAGGCTTGGATCCGACGATACAGCCACCACCTTTATGGCTTCCGCCCCCACCCCCTCCAAACGATGCACCGCCGAGTTTCTCTCTTCCACCGCCGTTGGATGAGTTTCCACCTATGCCACCAATAACTTGGCTGCCTCCTCCGGATGTTCCCGCCCAATCCACGTCGACGGAGGTATTTGAACAGATTCCTCCACCGTTAATGGAATCTCCTCCGTTCAAACAGTGATCGTTTTCTGATTTCTCTTTTCTTTTGTTCCTATCTAGCCCGTGTAATCGATTACTAAACTTCGAGTCTACGTACATGTAACGGAACCATTTTGATATTTTCTTCAAGTACACTCATATAACTAGCAATTTACGCAATTTTTTTTACCCATCTAATAATTCTTGATTTTCGGTATAAAAACTTGTAATCATGTATGTATATCTCGGAGTATTTATTTAAGGGTGTATTTGTGAAATGGGTAGTTTTTAAAAAGTTATTTGAAAAGTGGGTAGTTTTTAAAAGTAATTGTAGAAATGGATAGTTTTTAGTGTGTGTGAGATAGAAGTGCTGTGAGAGAGAGAAAAAGACAAAATAAGGGTGAAAGACAATAATACCTTTCCATTTATTTGTGGTGCAAAATAAATAGTGGAACCCGATGGTGTACAAATGAAATGGTGTACAAGATAGTGTACGATGATGATTAAAAATATGGTGTACGAAATATAAGTATAAAACACTAGTGCTTGTACACTATGTCATTTTGTACACTAATACATGTATATGTATGAAACATGGCGGTGTACATCTATATGGCGGTGTACACCTATATGGTGGTGTACGAGATTCGATGGTAAAGCACTAATGCTTGTACACCACCTTATACATTGTACACCATCTTAAAACAAGTGTTTGTACATCATCTTGTACACCACCATATAGTTGTACACCATCTTAAACAAGCGTTTATATACCATATTGTACACCACCTATAATTATATTTCACCATATAATTGTACACCATCTTAAATAAGCGTTGTACACCGGTACCATTGTACACATGCAATATACACCAATTTTTACAAGTTCCTTGTACACATGCTGCTAAATAACTGAAAAATATAGCAAAATTGAACTCTTTAGATTCAAATAAAAATTTAAAAAATTAATATGTGTTTGTAGAGAATTTTTTATTAATATATTTTTGCTAAATCAAACTACAAAAACTAAGGAGATAAAGAAAAAAAAAAAGAAAACAAAAATTTGTAACTCTCTCTCTTACTCGTCGCCGCAGAAGAGAAGTAAAAAACTAGCGGGATCCACTATTACAATTTCATCACAAAGCATGCAAAGGATAGTTGTGTCTTTTTTTTCTTATTTTGATTTATTCTCCTCTCACAAACTTTCTATCTCACAAACACTAAAACTACCCATTTCTTAAATAACTTTTAAAAACTACCTACTTTCATAAATAACTCTTTATTTAATCAAGGAAGAAAATAAAAGTTATTAAACTTTATACCAATTAATGAAAAATGGGCTGGGCTTAGAGACAGTTTGAGAAATCGGGCCTAACAACTAATAAAGCCGATGAATAAGTAAGGGTAAAAAGGTAATTTAAGGGAGGGGTCAGATTGTTTTTTTAATCGAGGTAAAAACAAAGAGCAGCTGAAGCAACGGCGTGGGATAAGATAACAATTCTCGAAGTTAAGACTCGAATCTAATTCAATGCGGCTTCTTCTTCGAGCAGAGCAGAGTCGAAGAATCAACGCCACGTCATACTTGTTTGCATTTACTACTTCTTCTACTCTCTTCCTTACCTTTTGTTTGTTCATATCTACAATAACTCTTCAATGTATTTCATCTCCACGTTCCATTCTTGCAGATGGCCTCACTTGTTTAACCACTTCCGATCAAACCGTTTTCTATAGACCATGATTTTATATGGTTTGATTTTGGTCCGACCGTTCCTATTGTTCCGCTGGCTAGTTTGCAAAAACAAAACAAAAAAAAAAGCTTATTGCTTGATTATCAGTCAGAGCGGTTTTAAATCGGTTCCAGTGTCTCACAAAAGTGGGCATATTCAATTTCTAGGATTTTGGGTCAATCCAACCAACATGATCTTGGTTGATCCATTGATGTAATAATTTAATCGCCATACTCTATTTCGTTACCAAATCTTTTGTGCTGCCAAAAGTCGGATTACCTAGAATGGCACATGTTTTCCTCACTGACCCAGTCTAAACCGAAATCGAATTTTAGAGATATGGATCTTTTGCTGTTATATGCTTTACTACACAGACAAACTAGTTCTGTCGATATTCACTTCAATATTCTTTGAGTGGAGAGGCTGTGGGCTGGCTAACACTTACTTCAGAGCTCTCAATTCCGAGTCAGTTTTAGTTATTGCCTTCTTTTACATTGGATTGTGTAACCAAATAAATATTCTCCTTTATTACCAAAAATATTCATTGAACCCTTACAAATTCAAGGTCTCTGGTAGTGACAACATAAGAATTGCCAAAAATCCAACATAATCGACCGTCAAGGATTCGACTATAAATATATACACATGCATAGTTTAGTTCTTGCATGTCTTAGGAAGGAAGTACAAAAAAGATGAAGAGAATTGTAATAAGATGTGTAGTTACACTGCTTTTGATCAGTGTTTCATTAACAGAAGCAATAGAGAATCCACACAGACACAGAGACGAAGGCAAGAAAGGTTCGGTTAGAAGAAACAGAAGAGTCAAAAGCAGAAGAAGCCGAGGTAGAAACGGAGAAGCTTTTTCAACTAAATGCGACGTGTTTTTCCGGTGCGTGTTCGACACTTGCGGTCAATGGAATTTCCCAATTGTGCCTTGTCCTCAAAACCCTTTCTTGCCTCCTCCCCTGCTTTTACCACCACCCATATCCCTACCGCCACCGTCACTCCCGTTACCACCCTGCTCACCACCACCACCACCAATCAACGGTGTACCACCACCGCCTTTAATATCACCACCGTGTGTAGTTTCCCCTATCTTACCGCCACCACCACCGCCCATTCCGGTTCCATGCCCACCACCACCGCCACCGCCAATCCCAGTTCCTTGCCCACCTCCACCGCCTCCTCCGCAGCCTTGCATTACTTGTGTCACAGCCCCGGCACCACCTCCTCCTCAGCCTTGCATTACTTGTGTCACAGCCCCGGCACCACCTCCTCCTCAGCCTTGTATTGTTTGTACCACAGCACCGGCTCCACCTCCACCAGTACCTTGTCCGCCCCCACCATTACCGCCGATTATCCCATTTGTCCCTACACCGATTCTACTCCCTCCACTACCACCTTTATTTCCAATTCTGCCACCACCACCACCATCAGCAACGCCTTCTCCGGTTCCAACCCTACCTCCACCTCCGGTGCTACCCCTTCCTCCGCCTTCTGCGCCTCTTCCACCACCATTATCTTCCTCTCTTCCTCCACCATCCCTTCCTTTAGTGTTATCGCCGCCACCACCACAACCTGGCGGTTCTGTTTCACAGCCGCCGTTTACAATGACGCCGCCTCCTCTTTTAGGCGGCGGAGCTCCGGGAACCACCGGTCCACCTCCTCCTCCTCCTCTTTTAGGCGGCGGAGCTCCGGGAATCACTAGTTCTCCTCCTCCTCCTCTTTTAGGCGGCGGAGCTCCAGGAATCACTAGTTCTCCTCCACCCCCTCTTTTAGGCGGCGGAGCTCCAGGAATCACTAGTTCTCCTCCTCCTCCTCTTTTAGGCGGCAGAGCTCCGGGAATCACTAGTTCTCCTCCACCCCCTCTTTTAGGCGGCGGAGCTCCGGGAACTCCCGGCGCACCTCCTCCCCCGTTGGTTGCCGATATCCCGCCCATGCCACCAATCACATGGTTTTCGCCGCCTGATATAACCACCGTACCACCACCGCCATCTCCTATTTTCCTCCTTCCTCCGCCATTAGACCGTTCTATATTAACGCCGCCAACTGCACAATTTCCACCGCCGGATGTAACCAGCGGAACTCCACCACCTGCGCCGGTTATCCCTCCACCGGTAGAAAATATCCCACCGGAGATAGTCATCGGACAACCGCAGATTCCATCGCCGCCTGACGAATCTACGCCGGAGTTTCCACCACCTGATGTAACCATCGAGCCACCAATTGACCAGTCAACACCTTCACCACCAGCCCTTCCCGTGATTTTGCCTCCTCCGATCCAAGATTTCCCGCCAATTCTACCTCCGCCGGTACAAGACCTCCCTCCGAGTTTACCTCCACCGGTTCAAGATCTCCCTTCGATTTTACCTCCACCGGTTCAAGAGTTCCCGCCGATTTTGCCTCCACCGATTCAAGACTACCCGCCGATTTTACCTCCACCGGTTCAAGATCTTCCCGCGATTTTACCTCCACCAGTTCAAGAGTTCCCGCCGATTCTACCCCCACCAATTCAAGATTTCCCGCCGATTTTGCCTCCACCGGTTCAAGACTTCCCGCCAATTTTCTCAACACCACCGATCGTACAAGATCCACCGATAGTTCCAATATTCTCCACACCACCAGCCCTAGGAGATTTCCCACCGCAAACTCCCGTCTTTACCACGCCGCCAGAGGTCACGAATCCATGGCTACCGCCGGAGCAACCGCCGGTGACGTCATTCGCACCACCATTCGAGTCCATCCCGACGATACCGGAAAATCCATTTCCGGTTACACCAAACCCGGACATGGGTTCTAATCAGCCGTTGGTTCAGCTTCCTCCGCCATCGTGGGATGCACCACCATTTAATCGTTAACTTTTTATATTTTATAATTATCGTTTTTTTTGGGTTAAAATCATAAGTGTGTTATGTAATCTAAACGTAATAAGCCTCAATGCCACACTGTACAAACTTATGGCTGTGACTTGCATTTCATTAAGTTTGTAAGCAATCAAATGAAGTTTCTAGTTTCCACGTGTCATTTTTTTTCTCATAAATAAAATTAGATTAAAAAAAAATTGCAAAAACTGAGCTGGCAAGTAGAAGACAAGTGTGGGTGATGTGGATATGGTGAAGTTGTTTCTGATTTCTAATTGGTCAGAAATCTATCCACGACAGCCTCTGAGATTTCGTCTATAGATTCTCATCATCTCACATTGTCCCTCTAAATCTCCTCTCTCTCATTCTTTGAGCTCCGAAAACAGAGAGAACAAAACACTCACTTCCACACCTTGAGAGAAAAAACAGAGGAAAGATAATAGAGATCTCATGGCGATGGCGGTCTCCGGAGCTGTCCTCAGTGGGCTTGGTTCTTCGTTCCTCACCGGAGGCAAGAGGAGTGCCGCCGCATTGGGAAGCGGCGTAGGCGCCGGAGCTGCGAGAGTCGGCCGGAAAACTCTGATTGTCGCTGCTGCGGCTGCTCAGCCCAAGAAATCATGGATCCCCGCCGTTAAAGGTGGCGGCAACTTCCTTGACCCTGAATGGCTCGATGGCTCGTAAGTCTATTCACTAAAATCTCTCAGTTACTAGCATAAACAATGAACAATGATGATTCTGAATTCCGTGAATGTTCATTTTGTAAATTGAATACTCATTTGGTTAATAATTCTAGTTAGTAAATTGAATCTCAAAAGAGTAAGAGAACCACCAACCAAATTCTGAGTCAAATGTGATGGTTTTGACAGGCTACCCGGAGATTACGGGTTCGACCCGTTGGGTTTGGGAAAAGACCCGGCTTTTCTGAAATGGTACAGAGAGGCAGAGCTGATCCACGGCCGATGGGCGATGGCAGCGGTTGTTGGGATCTTCGTCGGCCAGGCCTGGAGCGGCGTGCCATGGTTCGAAGCTGGAGCTGATCCACGTGCGATCGCACCGTTCTCGTTCGGGTCGCTTCTCGGCACCCAATTGCTTCTCATGGGCTGGGTGGAGAGCAAACGGTGGGTCGATTTCTTCAACCCGGATTCTCAATCGGTTGAGTGGGCGACGCCATGGTCGAGGACCGCCGAGAATTTCACCAATTATACCGGCGATCAGGGATACCCCGGTGGAAGATTCTTTGATCCGTTGGGTTTCGCCGGGAAGTTACGCGACGGTGTTTACGAGCCGGACACAGAGAAGCTGGAGCGGCTGAAGCTGGCCGAGATTAAGCACGCGAGGCTCGCAATGCTTGCCATGTTGATCTTTTACTTTGAGGCCGGCCAGGGGAAAACGCCTCTTGGAGCCCTTGGTTTGTGAGAACGATGTTTTTGAGTCTGTAGATATAATTTCTCCTCCAAAAACCTAATGCTCCTCTTCTTCAATGTCACATTTCGGAAAAAGATCATATCATTGCTTTCAAATGGCACCAAGTCATAGAGTTTAACTTGCGAAAAATGTAAAATGGAAAAATCATGAAAATGTTTATTCGTAGATAACTTTATTATCACAATCCATATGTGAAAAGGGAATACTATATGTCAAAGAAAGAGATCCACAACTTCATTTCTTTGCTGCAAATGCATGACTGAAGGCTCAGTGTGAAACAATGAAGAGAACAAAATAGAATAGAGCCGACTTTCTTCCCTACAGAGTAAAATGCCTAACAGGGTTTGAACAGCTAAGTCTCACTCGCAACAGCGCGTTGCCCAAACCAAAAGAGGTGCGGAGATAGAATCATGGGATCTCAAGCGCATAAAGCTTAGAACTTGTAATCCGGATTGTCACGAAGGCTGAGTTTTGACAGGACAAGGCAGTAAGAATCCCAGTCAGTACGTCTGAGATATTTCAACAGCTTCTTCCGTTTCTGCACCATTCCTAGAAGTCCCTTCCGCGAATGCTTGTCCTACGGTTATACAGCCACTGGGTATGACATTAGGTGTACAGAAGAATATCGAATACATGTTGGAGTTTTACCTTTTTGTGCAGAGCGGAGGACAAATGCTTGATTTTAGTAGTGAGTTGCGCCACTGCAAGGAGAAACCAGAGACATCACAAGACAATCTAACCAAAATCTGTCTCAGGAAATGTGATACTTTTGATGGCTAAAGCAAACATTGATTCAGAACCATGGCCTTATGTAGAATTTACCTTGCACACGAGCAGAACCACAATCTGATTCCGACATCTTGAACTCATCCCTGACTTTAGTAAGCTCCATTTTCATCTTCTCCGCAGAGGACATGTTATCTGTGTGGAAGTACTTTGTTGATGCAGTCACATAAAAACAGATCAATACCCACAGTTTATTTAATGGTCACAACAGATCAACAGAGCATTGTATAAAATATCATAGACGAAAGATCACCAAAAGAGCCAAAGAAGCCTTTTGTTACCGACCAATTAGAATGACACGCTACTAGCTTCAAGGTCCAAGAGCGAAAAACTTACAGTTTCAACTAGATCCTCTTTTGGAGGATAATGCTTGTATTCAGGGGTACCACCCAAACAGCCCATAAAGTCGAAATTCTGCTCTGCAAGCAAAGAAACCTCCTTAGATGACATAAATGTCATTTCAACAGCAAAAACAGACAACAAAATCAAACCAAGATCTCTATACTTCGAGTCCTAAGCAAAAAAAACCAACAATTTAGTATCGCATAGAGTTGACGTATAACGAATCTCGCAGACAAGAAACTGGGAAAGAGTGAAACGAAAAGAAAATCCTTGCGCCAAAGATCATCTAAGCAAACTTGGGTATTTGAGATTCTATAAAAACATTAAAAAATCACAGAGAGGTTCAGAACGTACGGGAAATACCTTCATTTTTGGCTGTCTCATTCTTAATTTTTCCAATAACATTTCTGAGTACCGCATTGTTCCCAGGCCGATTCTGTGCCTCTTTCTCTTCCACTTGCCTTAGCTTAACCAACCTCTGATTCAACTCCTGCAATAAGAACCATCCTTCTTCTTTATTTCCCTCTGGCCTAAGAATCCTTAGTTTCTCACCCAATTCATCTTCGCTATAAATAGTTAGGAACTCAGTCACCATCTCCTCTGTTTCACCTTCCCTTCCCCTCCTCTCATCCATTTCTTTCCCGAACACGGACGAGGGCAATGCTTGTCCTCCATCGAACACATTCGAACTAACGTTTTCCTTGGATATCGTCCTCAAAGTGCTCTTGAAACCTCGTAAAGACACTCCTGTCTTCTCCATGTTGGACTGCGCCTTCAAATTCTTTAAATTTTCCAATACATTACTCGAATTGAAATCCTGGCCTTTCCGATTTCTAGGATCCACTGAGTTTGGCACAAAGTTCTGCTTATAGAGCGCCTCGAAGGAAATCTGCGGCCGAGACTGTGATGGCAGTATGCCGCCTGAATCCCTGGAAGGTGGAACGGTGGATCTCCGCTGAAACTTGGCGAGGTTCTTTCCCAAATCCTGTGAAGACCCGCGTGACTGGTTATCTGAGAACCTAGTCGATTCGCGATTCTGAGATTGGGCATCGGATCTGACGAATGGTTTTCTAGCTTGGTCCTGTTGTTGCTGTACTTTCTGCTTGAGAGTGGTCTTGATGTCGGTGAAAGGAGAAGAGTAGGAGAAGTCCGACGGAGAAGACGGTGACTGGGAGGGTTTTTCAACGGATGCGTTCACGACTTGAGGAGGTGGGTCCGATGATGAATTAGAGAAAAGCCGAATCAGAGATGGGCTTGATGGAAACCTCTGTTGGCGCCTGGCGAGATGAAGCGCCATGATTTGGCTGCTCCTAAGGATTTAGGGCTTTGGGGGGACTGTGTATACGTGAAGTACATGACGACGATAACAGATTACAGTAAATGCGGTTTAATTCAATTGAAATGTTGACCTTTTCCGGTTAATTGTGAGTCATGAATTGTTAAGTCTGATAAACCGTATATATTTCTGGTATTCGATTACAAATCGACACGTGTCTCGTGCACCTTGTGTCCGATGATTCATCGGCGATAAAGGCCAATTTACATGTGAAAAAGGCCCATTGTGTCTTCTATTTCGACCCATGAGGTCACAACAAAGCTCTTTCCTTAACTTCAATGGCGTATTTTCCCACCGACCATTTCATAGGAACTGAATTAGATAATTTGTTTTAAATATAGCTTTGTCATATATTTAGATATTTTACAGAGTAAACTTTTTTGAATAGACTAGAAAAGAAAGCAGAGAGTACAATGCATACTTAACATAAATACAAGTATCTATCTATCTAACCAGGTAAATTCGTAAATGAACATGAAACAACAAAAAATGATGATCCTAATTTCGTCAATCCTTTTACTACTACCAAGGCATCTAAAAATTTACGAAATTTCCGTACTAACTATGAAAGTGTTCCCAATAGGAAAGACCTCACACGTCCACAAAAGTAGCCCGAAACTGCATAAGAGCATAATAATGGATGTAACCGAACCGTCACGCAACCTTAAAAACGTTCTCATTCATAGCGCGTGTAGTCCAGTCGCCACCCTACAACTACTACTGCTCCATGATGCCACGTATGTATTCCCATGGGTCCCACTTCCACCAAGAAGGAAAATAAAAGACAGATTTACAAATAATTTCAATCTAACTGTGTGAAAACGTTCCCAATGTTATATATAAAAAAAATCCAACCCATTAATGTGCCACGGAGATTTTTCTTCTTCTCCACTTTTCGCCACCATTTCTCCTTCTTTCTTTCTCTCTCTAGAATCGGTGGAAGGTCCAACCTCAGGCGATGACCGGCGGAGACTGGATTCGGGAGGCTATGTCCGATGATTCATTGGTGGCGGAGGCTCTGATCTGCCTCCACCATGCTGAGCCGCCACCTCCGGAGAAGAGCGGCGCGTCGGATCTCAAGCTGAAATGGAGCGTGCGTCAGCGGAGGACGAAGGCGGCGCTGTCAAGGAAGAAAGGAGATCATGCGCGTGCCAGTCCCACTACGCCTCTCTCCTGGAGCGGCGCAACCTCTTTCAGCGGTGGTGGAGGCGGAGGCAGCGGTGCTGCTGCTGCCGTTGATGGATTTGAGGAGTCGAGCGGCGCCGTGAAATTGTCAGAGGCCGTTAGATCTAAGGTTCGTTTCGGTCTTATCATATTTTACTTGGTTTCGTTTCTCCAGTTTTTGTTAAACTCTGCGTCACTCTGTCTGTGCGTGCCCGGAAAACGCCGGTGGGCAGCCATTAGCCACCGTTTTGTACCTGAAGCCTAGCCATAGTTTTTTTTTTTTTTTNNNTTTTTTTTTTTTTTTTGTGGCGATTTCCACTTCACGTAATCTCGGTCTTCCTTTTTTTCCGCAACTACTGCCTTTTTTTGTTTGCCCCTCTCCTATCTGCTTCTCTTAGGGTCATTTTCGTCATTTCAGTCCGGGATCGGATTCTTCGCCGGTCACGCAACCTTGGCCTTCTTCGATCTATACTCCGACTTCGCGTTGACCGAAATATCCCTGTGTTACTCTTGAGATGGCACTTTCCTTTTCTTCACAGAAACTCAAAATCTATCTTCTCTGCTTTTTTCTGCAACACTGTCAGTTTTGCTGCTTTATAGAAAGACCAAAAAGATCCTCACATCGAGAAAAGTTGCTGTTTGGTCATCAAGTTCACGTCACGATGCTTCGTTCCTGAAACTGGTCGCTGAATTCAAGCAAAGAGAACCCAGTCATCACCAATTCAATGACGAGATTACCCCTGTCAGAGAGTGTGTTCAGGGGTAATTCAGTCAGTTAGAGAAGTTATGGCTGGCGTTTTTTATAATTGCTTATTATGAGGGTTGCCTCTTTTTATGGGTCGAGAGGCGTTTTCGTGGCGAATTAGGTTTGGGCTGGGTTTGGTGCGCGTGTGGTGTAATCAGCTGCGGCGTAGTGCATAGTAACTCGCGTAGGTAATGGCTGACGTGGAAAAAAGGTCAAAAACTCTCCACACGGCACTTTGACTGCAATCCAAAGCACCTTTGGTCAAAATCACTCACTCGTTTCCTCGACCGTGAGATTATAATGGTGACAGCCCTGTGTGCCTAGCTTTTTTCTTTATAGTTTAAGGCTTTTAAGCTGAATTATCTTAACCAAAGTAGAACCCACAAAGTCACCAATTTTAGAGTTAGTAATTAAAAGAAAAGAAATTGATAAGGACAAGTGGTTATGTGGATAATTCGTGACAATGGGTAAGGAGAGGTGTGGGGTCGTGGCCATTGGGAGACACGCGTTAAGTCTTCGAAGTCACGCTCCAGTCACGTGATTCTATTCTTTCTTTCGAATTGGGTGTGTCTCGATGTAGGAGAAAAAGATGCACCTCTGTTCATATTGCTTTTTTTGGGTCTAAGTAGTTGACCAAGACTTAATTTTTTTTGGTGATTTAACTTTCTAAGATTTGGTTATTTGATTTAGGTCTTTTAAATAGGCGAGGATATCTACTAAGTGTAATCGATCACTTCATGCTTATGATCCTTTAGATTTCATACTTAGAATCCTGTGGATTTCCCAGAGATTATGGAATCGAATTTACGAGTATAGTCTATACGAAATTGGTATACGCTCATTATGTCATTGCGAAGTGGTTTAATGCGAAGCTGACTTGAATTTGATATTTTGTTATAGATTTTGTGGCACTCTGATTTTTTTGTGGGTTTGATGCAGATAACTCAAACGAGTGTAACAACAACCCCTTTCAAGAGATCGAGAAAGAAAAAGGTAATAAACCAGAAAAGAAAAAAAAAATTAATTTCAGATAGGCGATATTATATCTTAGTTTAATCCCTGTGTATGTGTCTGTGGACAGACGCTTGCTGAACTTAAAGAGGAGGAGAGTTTGCTTTTAAAGGAAAGGAAATGCTTGAAAAATGTAAAATTCTCTTGACAATCTTCTTAATATAAAGTCCAAAGTCCAAATCTTTAATACATATCGTACTTGTTGCGTGAATCAGGAACTCGCAAGTATGCGGGATTTGCTCAAGCAACAAAGAGCAAGAAACGAGTCTTTAAAGAAAACGCAGGTTAACCCCATTTTTTTCACTTGTTCGCTCTACAAAACATGATCACTCTTTCGAGTATAATATTTAACAGATCATTATCTCTGTGCAGGCTGAATCACAAAAGAATGATGGTGCTTTCTTGCTCCCTGACCTTAACATACCTCTTGATAACAACCCGAGCCCTGAAATCCTCTCTGGAGCCAGCTGATATATTACTACGACACAACCATCAACCATCAAACATCATTATTCTTTTGTCAGCTACACGGTTTAGACTACGCATAACTGTAACTATATGATATGGGTAAGAATATAGATAGATAATAGTCGCCCCCGTCCATTGGCTTTGCAGGAGGAGAAAATGATTCTAATGACAGCTGGGACGAGTTAAATGTTTATGAGTTTTTTTGGTGTTTTTCTGTCTTTCTTATAGATAATTATTAATTCTTAGGTTGCAGCAAGTTTTTTGCTCTTGCCCTCCTTTAGTTGCCTCTCTCTCTCGCTCTTTATTTTTTCCCACTCTTTTATGTTTTTCATAAGACCAGATGTAATTAACAATTACTAATTATCTACTACATAGTTACACATTTTCTTTAATTGTTTGTTTTTAATTACATAGTCTTTCCATCTGTTGCATGTTTTCTTGTAGATATTAAATCAATCATCTTAGGTTGTAGCGAGTTTTTTCTTTGCTCATTTTAAAAATATGCAGGTACAATTGTTCTTATACTATGTTTTGTTTTTCAAAAAAAGTAATCTGACATTTCATCTTTGGTAAAGAACTCTGTTTGATACACTTATAACTTTCTTTTACGCAAAAAAAAAAACTACTCGTTTAGTTATCCACGAATTTCGGAATTCGGATTGTCAATGTTTGGGCTCTATGGGCCGGGCCACCTCTTTGTTTTTTTTTTTTTTTAAAAATTTTGGCCAAGTTATAAAACCTACTTTTGACTTCAGTTTTCCCTTTTTTCTTTCGTAACTCTCTATTCGTCTCTCCGCTTGTCGCAACCTTGACCCCGAAGCACGAAATCTCGTCGATAGGCTCTTCGTTTGACGTGAAATTTTTGAATTTCGTTATTTTTGTAGGTACGCTTTGCTTTAGGGGTGTTTTTTTTTTTTAATTTTCTTGTGGTGGGATGCGAGAGAAGTATTGTACTCCGTCGAAATGGAGGATCACGTTATTTAAGAAAAACAAAAAAAAGAGAACAATTAATTAAGAGAATGAAAAAAAATTAGGAGACTAGATGGAGTGTTTTTGGCGGATCAGTGTCGCTGATCGTTCAAATTTTCCAAATTCAATAATTTGCTTTCTTGTGCTCGAGTGTCCATAATTCACTCTCTCTCGGATATCAAACTTGTGCGTCCATCTGGTCGTGCGATGCATGCTCCTAGAGATATTATAAGACATTTGTGTGATTCACGCTTTTTGTTTGTTTGTTTTAAATTGGGTCATACAAGTCTACTATATATACTTGATGGGGCCGTCTCTTCCAAGCGGAAACTCTGCCATGGACACATTTGACTGGAAAAGTCAGTGGTCATCTGATTCACGCCAGAAGATGGTCAACAAGATGTACGTTAAGTCTCTGCTACGTTTTCATCTTTCCCAATACACAAGGTTATCATGGTGTCATATATAGCAAATTCGCAATAATTCTGTTTTTTTTTTTTTGTTTGCGCAGAACGGAAACACTTAGAAGTGCTTCCCATTTGCCGGACCAGAGGGAATTAACGAGCTCAGGACTCCTGTCAGGAGCATTGCTGCCAGATTCGAGGATAAAACATTCAGCCGTGCTGTTAACCAGCTAATACACCGTCCTCTCAACATCAATATTTGTTTTCCTTAGTGTGAGGCAATGGACTCTACACTCCACGCCATGGAAAATGTAACATGATCTTTTGGCATCTGTAAGGCTTAATTAGCCCCTGATCCTGATCTAATTCTTTTATTTCGACTTTCAGACTGATTACCTTTGGACAATAGCCACTAAGATGCTGACTCTGGAGACTAAATGTCAAAATGCAGCTGATTCTTCTTCATCTATCCCTGTTGCTTATAACCGCCTACCCTTTGATCCGAGTAAGGTCCTTCATGTAGTAGCATTCATCTCTTCGTGTTAGCTATATGTATATAAAATTTTCGGGTGTCAATTGCAGCCTTGTTTTGAAATATCACATTTCATTTGTTATGAGTTTTGTTTTCTCCGTTTTTATGGAATTAGAAATCAATTCTTGATACTTTGTGGACATAGGCCATCATATGGACAATGTTAACTCAAATCCTTCTCTTCCGAAAGCAGAACTTACCGTGAACACATGTGACTGGAGAACTCAACTGCCACCAGATTCACTCCAGATGAATGACAACAAGATGTAAGTTCATTTTACACATTCTGTTTTGTATCTTTTTTTTTCCACTCCAGAGCCAGTTTCATGCTAAAGTTCTGTAGAAATAGAATGTTACAACGTTCTGTCATATTTCTGTGGAACTAAATAACTTATCATTTGAGCAGAATGGAAACGCCAAAGAAACATGTTCCTAATTACGGGCAAGAAGGAATTAACGAGCTCAGGAGAATTGTTGCCAGCTTCGAAAAGTTAAATTTCGAAACTGCTATTGACCAGGTTTCATCATCTTATTTTTTACATTCAAATTGTTAGCAAATTAAGTGGAAGGATGAAGTAGTGGAATATTGGTAGAATGGTGGAATGAAATTCATGCAGTAAAAACTCTTCTTAATTTATAGCTGTTGGAGTAAAAACGTGGGCCTTTCTTTCTTTTAAATCCAAATGCTGGATTGGCGTTTTTGGATTTCAAAGCAAAACTTTTGATTTTTTTAGTGTGATAAAATAGATATAGATTTCTACTCTAAGGCAACTAGGATAATGATATCATCCCCTTCTTGTTTGATATTCTGTTTATTTTCGAGTTTCTGGTGCAGACTATGGAAGAGGGCGACTAAGAAGGCTTTCAGGGCAATTCCATCTGCATATAAAGAACACACCTTGAAGGCCTAATTGAAACCTCCAAACTTCAAGGCATGAATAAACATGGAGAGATTTATGAAACACGTCTTTTTTTATTTTTTTTGGTTGAAACTTATCAAACACATCTTTTATCCTTTCTTTACAACGAACAGAAATCGTCAACAAGGAAAAAAATATCTATTCAATTGGTGTAGAATAAAAACTATTTTGTAGCAGTTGATACGTAATACTGTTGCTGTTTGTGATGAAATTTATATTACATGTACATTCATTTTTCTTAGATTGATGAAGAGTTCATATCTTCTTAGACCGTCAATCTTTTGGTAGTCACGGGACAGATTATGAATTATGAAAGCGAATGAAGGTGGTTGGATATGATATGGACTAACTTGACCATTGTGTAACTTGTAACGATGAAATGTTTCTTGGGGAGGAAGCCTCCTCCATGCCTTTCTCCCAAACTCAAAGTAATTAACTGCATTCAACTTTAGCTATACATGCACCTGTAAGACTTGTCCTCTTTGCTTTTGGAGTTCATTATGCTTCGTAATCTTATTTCTAAGCGAATTTTCTTCTCATACTTTACCTCTCTCTCGCTTTATTTTTCTACAGTACTAAAACTACTAATTATTTTAGAGCATCATCTCACCAATATAATATTAATATTTTTAATGTTTTTTATTATGAAAAATTCTTTATAAAATTTTATCTATCGATGAGATATCTACTAAATTTTTTATTCAATATAATATTAATGTTTTAATGTATTTTTAATATTTTTTAGAGTACATAGGTATTCAGTATTCTTCATCTTTGGTAATAAAGTACTAATTATTTGGGCCTGTATATAATTGGGCTCAGTGGGCCGTGTCACCTCTTTATTGTTTACTTGGGCCGGGTTACAAATCCTAGTTTTAATTTCTTTTTTTTTTTTCCATTTACATTTCCATTTATGTTCAGGTCTTCGTCTCTCTGCTCGTCGCAGCGTTGACCCCTACAGCTCTGTATTTGAGGTGAATCTTTTCGAATTTCGTCTTTTTTTGGGACCGTAGGCTTTGATTTTAGGGGTATTTTTTCCCTTTACAATTAGCAGAATATATGAAGGTTTTTCGGTGATCAGTGAACGAAGCTGGTGCTGATCAGTCCAATTTTTCAACTCAATAGTTTGTTTTCTTGTGCTCGAGTGTCCGTAATTCACTCTCTCGGATATCGAACTTCTGCTTCCATCTCTTCGCGCGCTTTTCACGATGAATGCCCTAGATATATTATAAGACATTTGGGTTAGTCACACTTTTGTTTGTTGTAATTTGAGTTATAGAAGTCTAATATACAAAGCGGAGAACCCGCAATGGATACAAACACAATTGACTGGAAAACTCAATTGCCACCTGATTCACGCCAGAAGATCGTCAACAAGATGTAAGTTTATATCATATCTCGTGTTTTGTCTCTGCAAAGGTTTCATCTTTCTTCACTCTAGTGTGCCATTTCCCCCATTATCCAGTCTAATGTTATATATCTTGCAGAAATAGAATGTTTTTATGCTGTTCAATAATCTTTTTTTCTTCTTACTTTGGTTTACTTGTCACTTGCGCAGAACGGACACACTAAAGAAGCACCTTCCATTTTCTGGACCAGAGGGATTGAACGAGCTCAGGAGAATTGCTGCCAGATTCGAGGATAAAATATTCAGCCGTGCTGTTAACCAGGTGCTACACAGTCCTCCATCAATATTTGATTCTTGTTAGTGTGGTAAATATAGAGATTTATGAGGCAATGTACTCTATACACCATGGAAAATGTAACATGTGGCACCATGCGGTAAGGCTTAGCCCAATGTATGAAATATATGTATACCAGAACCTGATCTAATTCTTTTATTTCGTGTTTCAGACTGATTACCTTCGGACTATATCCATGAAGATGCTGACTATGGAGACTAAATCGCAAAATGCAGCTGGTTCCTCTTCATCCATCCCTGCTGCTAATAACAGCCTACCCTTGGATCTGGGTAATAACGACTTCCTTTCTCTGACATTGAATTGTATTCCATTTGTTTTCTCAGTTTTATGGAGTTAACAATCTACCCTTGATGCTTTTTGAACATAGGCCATCTTATGGACAATGACAATTCAAAGCCTTCTCTTCTGAACGAAGAACCTGCCATGAACACAGGTGACTGGAGAACTCAACTGCCACCGGATTCACGCCAGAAGAACGTCAACAAGTTGTAAGTTGGTTACATTTTTTGTCTCTTCAAAGTTGTCATGTTTCCTCACTCGCTAGTCGTTTCCTCCTCCAAAGCCAGTTTAATGATAATATTCTGTAAAAACAGAAGGTTATAACATTCTGTCATAGTGGCTTGGCCTATATATAAGTTTATATATAAATGAATTACTCTGTCATTTGAGCAGAATGGAAACACTAAAGAAACATGTTTCATATTCGGGGCAAGAAGGAATTGACGAGCTCATGAGAATTGCTGTCAGCTTTGAGGAGTTACTTTTCAACACTGCTATAAACCAGGTTTCACTTTCCCCTTCATCATTTTACTGTGGAATAGTGGTAGAACGGTGCAACGAATTTCATTCTGTAAAAAAATCTTCTTTATAGTGGAAATTTTGTGTTTATCTATTTCCAAATGTTTATCGGTGGAATGGCGTTTTTACTTCTAGGAAATACAATTCAGTCACTTGTTTGTGGATTACCAATCAAAACTTTGGATTCTTTGGTGTGATAAAATAGATAGCTTTCTAGTTTCTACTCTAAGGCAATGGAAAAAAGATCTGACTTTTGGTATTTATTCATGGACCTTAGTATTGTCTGAGCCCCTATATATAATATATATATTTCGATTATGTTCCATGTCTACATATCATCCCCATCTTTTTTTTTGATATTCGGTTTATTTCGAGTTTCAGGCGGATTACTTTCGCAAAATATCCTTCAAGATGCAGACTATGGAAGAAGGCGACTAATTCAGCGTTTAAGGGGCGTTCAAAGCGGGCAATTGCGTTTGAAACTTTCAGGCAATTCCATATGTATGT
Source organism: Kernera saxatilis (assembly GCA_900406395.1). Lineage (NCBI taxonomy): Eukaryota > Viridiplantae > Streptophyta > Magnoliopsida > Brassicales > Brassicaceae > Kernera > Kernera saxatilis. The sequence goes on along the minus strand of OVAY01000896.1, from coordinate 20,346 downwards.
ATCAGTGTATTTATAAATACACCTTGAAGGCCTTGAAACCTCCAAAGTTAAAGGCATGAATAAAAATGGCAATTGCGTTTGTATATGGCATGGACCAACTTGACCGTTGTGTAATCTGTAACTATGATATGTTTCTTGGGGAAGACGCCACCAACATGCCTTGCTCCCATGTAAAATTATAACGATGATATATAATTTGTAAGGATTTTTTAATCTGTACTTCTTTTTATTTACTGTTCACGTACAAGATGTTTGTTATGAACAAAATAGTTAATTTTCTTTCCTAACAATGTGAAGAAAAATTAAAAGTAACCTTCGTAAAAGAAGTTTAGCAAAAAAAAATAAAAAACCTTCGTAAAAGAAGGACTCTTTGTTTAATTTGTTTGGGCTTATTTATGCTTAAGCTATATGGGCCGGAGTATAAAAGGCCTGGTTCTGACTTCAATTTCTCCTTTCCCGTTTGATCTTCCGCTCTTTGGTTCTTGGCTCGTCGCGACATTGACCTCGAAAGTGCGAAATCTCGTATTCGATTTGAGGTGAAATTTTAGAATTTGTTTATTTGGTTGCTTAGAGAGTTTTCTCTTGCGTTTTGGATTCGAGAGAAGTTATCAATGGAAGTATAATAGCTACGTCGATGGAGGGTCTCGTTTGCTTTTATAATTAGGAGAATATATGAAGTTGTTTTGGCTGATCAGTTAACGAAACTGGTGTTGGTCTAATTTCTCCAATCCAATAAGCTGTTTTGTTGTTGATGCCCATATAATCTTCTTTCTGATGGAACAAAGTTTTGCTTTTTATTTTATTTTATAAAAAATATAATTGTGCGCTATTGGTGATGCTTTGTTCAACTTCTTCATGGAATTTAAAGGCAAGACCACTTGATGGGGCCTTCTCTTCCAAATGGAGAACCTGCGATTGACACATGGAGAACTCAATTGCAATCCGATGAACGTGAGAGGATCATCAACATGATGTAAGTTTGTTATTATATGTTGCGTTTTGTCTCTGCAAAGTTATGATCATCGTTCTCCAATCCAGTCTAATGGATGTCACATAGACATAGAAAGGTTTTTTATTGATATTGTTTTTAACTAATTAATCACTTGCCGTTTGCACAGAACGGAAACATTAAAGAAACAACATCTTCCATTTTCTGGACCACAGGGAATTAACGAGCACAGGAAAATAGCCTCCAGATTTGAGGACAAAGTTTTCAGCAATGCTGCTGACCTGGTTACTCACTGTCCACTGAACATCTTTTTTGTGTTCTTTAGTGCTGTAAACATATTTCAAAGGAAAAGAAGTAACTTTTAGTACCCATATATTTCATCCTTGTATAGTATTAGCCCCCAGTAATATGGGATTTGAAATCTTTGTATACCTTCCAGATTGATGTCATATCATGCTTTTTGGTCTAATGGTTCCTTTTACTTTGAGTCTCAGAATGATTACCTTGGAATAATATCGATAGAGATGCTGTCGATAGAAACCACGGTTAAAAATGCAGCTGATTCTGCGGCATCTATCCCTACTGCTAATTATAGCACACCCTTGAATTCCGGTACTAACAATCTAGTCCTTCATGCTCGTTTCGCCTAACTCTATGAAACTTCTTTCGACATTGTTTTCTTGGACCATCAAAGTTTGAGTAATTTTATGGCCATTGCTGTTGCCGGTAAGGCCAATGTAGATGACATGGGATTGGCTGTTTACAATAGTTTATATGTAGGGAGCCTAATGGACAATAACAATTGGAGGCCTTCTTCTCTTCCATACAGAGAACCTACCGTGGACACAGGTGACTGGAGAACTCAATTGCCACCTGATGCTCGCCTGATGATCGTCAACAGTATGTAAGTTTATGTTTTGATCTCTTCAAAAGTGCAAAGCTGTCATCTTTCTCACCTAGTGGCATTTTCTCCAAGCCAGTTTGATGCTAAATGCTGCAGAAACAGAATGTTATTATGGTGTCATATATCTCGTTCACCAATAATTGTATTCTTTTTACTGAGTCACTTATCATTTTTGTAGAACGGAAACACTAGAGAAGCACCATTCTGGGGCAGAGGGAATTAACAGAAGAATTGCTGCCACATTGGAGGAGAATATTTTTAACAGCGCTGATCACCAGGTGATTCACTCTCTTCAGTATTTATTTCTAGAGTATGATAAATATATAGAGATTTCTAAACTCCACAATTTGGAGAAGATAACGACTCTTGGTAACCGTGAAGATTTGTTGTTGTATTTTTAGCCCCAATATATGGGATTTGAAATCTTCTTGATTTATGTCATTCTCATGCATTTTGGTCTGAAATTTATTTCAACATTCAGACTGATTACCTTCGCAAAATATTCGCAAAGATGTTGGCTATGGAGACTAAATCGCAAAATACAGGTGCTTCTTCGACATCTATCGTTGCTGCTAATTAATAACAGCCTACCCTTGGGTCAGGGTATATTAAATGACTTTCTTTCTCCGACACTAAAGTCCTTCATGTAGTAGCAGAAGCTTGTTTTGGGTGTGCTAAAATCTTTAATGCACTTACTTGGTGTAATATATGTATGCGGTATGCCCTAGAGTTAGACACATAAGACGAGATTTCAAGTTCAACTGCGTCCATTTTCCCACTTCATTTGTTTCTCTTGAAGGTTTTAATGGAGTTAGAAATCTGTTGGTTCATTGTGGTGATCTTGCCATATACACAGGTGACTGGAGAAGTCAACAGCCACCAGATTCACGCCAGAAGAATGTCAACAAGTTGTGAGTTTGTTACACCTTGTGTTTTGTCTCTCCAGAGTTGTCATCTTTACGCACTCGCTACCCATTTCCTCCTCCAAAGCCAGTTTACCTATAAATATGTTTATAGATAAAGAAGTTAGTTTGTCATGTGAGCAGAATGGAAACACTAAAGAAACATGTTCCATATTCTGGGCAAGAAGGAATTGATGAGCTCATGAGAATTGCTGTCAGCTTCGAGGAGTTAATTTTCAACACCGCTATAAATCAGGTTTCGCTTTTGATTAAGCTCAATGTGTACTTTCTTGATATCATCCCTTGATATTCTGTTTATTTCGAGTGTCAGGTGGATTACTTTCGCAAAATATCCTTCAAGATCCTGGCTATGGAAGAGGGAAACTAAGTCAATCGCGTTCAAGGGGCGTTCGAAGCGGTCAATTGCGTTTGAATCTTTCAGGGCAATTCCATCTAGGTATATAAAAGAACACACCTTAGGGGTCTTGAAACCTGCAAAATTAACTTATAGGCATGAATATAAACATGTCAAATGTATCCATTAGAGCGGTTTATCAAACACCATTTCTCGTTTCTCCAATATTCAACAAGGGAAAAAGCAACTTTTTGGTGAAAAATAAAAACTTAAATTGTTTTTTCTTTTAAAAGATTACTTAACTATACTATCGGCAATCTAAACTTCGACGTAAAGAATGTTAATATTTTGGACGGAATATAAAACACAGTCCTTTTTTCCTTAAAACATGACATAACACCAAAATTAAATGATGTTTTGCTCTTTAAAAACAACACACCATAATTTTTTTAGTCGATTTTAAACATAAAGAAAATGTATTTTGAAACAAAGGGGTTGGAAGTGAATATGGTCTGCCCTTTAAATAGCAAAACGGTAAAACTCTAGTTATGTTATTTTTATGACAAAACGATTATGTTTTGCGTTTCGTCTAAAAAAATTAACATTTCTTTATGTCGATGTTTTAGATTACCGGTTTGTAATATGCCGGAAATTTTTTTTGCTAGTCGAGGGTTATCTTGTATATTCTTTTATTTAGAGGGGTTTTTTTGTAATTTAATGGATTGTAACTGAGCGACGACATTTTTTTTTTTCCAAAATATTTTCATTGCACAAAATTATAAAGAAAAAACAAAGACAAGAAATCTTGTTATAAGCGAACTGCGAGGACACATTTGGCAGATTATGATTTAAGACGAACAAGTTTCCTCTGCGTTTGCCCGCGGATCCTATATTATTCATTCGTTAACCCTAATCTGGCTCCAATTTCCCCTTTTCTCTGCTGTTGGAAACCCTAATTGTTGTAGCAACCTTGACCCCCAAACGCGAAGTCTCCTCGATCGCTTCTGAATTTGAGGTGACATGTTCGAATCTCGTTTTTGGTTTTGTTTTGTTGTGCTTAAGCCTTGCTTTTGGAGTTTTCTCTTGTGATCGGGATTCCAGAGAAGATATACTATCGCCCTTTGTAGATGGTGGGTCTCGGTTCCTACAATTAGGAGAATATATAAACTTTGTTGATGTAATAGAGCATGCCTTTTTGTTTTCCTGGATTCTCGTTTTTGGGATAGGCATCTTGAGGTTGAGTTTATGGCTTTGTGCTACGAACAGAAAACAAAAGAGGTGGTTACTGCTAAAAATGAAAATTTAGCTGATAAGTGAACATATTTTATTTAGGTCTCTTATGGAGCAAAGTTCTGCTTTCCTGAATGGTTATGTTAGTTGGGCTGCTGTGATTTTTAGCATAAATGGAAAAGGAAAGGGGTTTGAGCGATGCCATGACCTAGACATATATCAAGAGATCCAAAAATGAAAAACAAAAAATCTGAGTGTCAGTCTAATCAATGCTGTGTGGTCGTTTGTTTCCTGTATATTGGGATATCCGCATCATGTTTTGGTTTCTCTGTTTTAATTAAGTTATAATAAGTCTACAAACTATTGATACTTAGTTCTTCATGGCTTGTAAACGTAGGACACTTGATGGATAATAACAATTGGAGGCCTTCTCTTCCAAACGGAGAACCTGCCATGGACACAGGTGACTGGAGAACTCAATTGCCACCTGATTCACGCCAGAAGATCGTCAACAAGATGTAAGTTTTGTCCCTGCAAAGTTTTCATCTTTCCCACTCTAGCGGTGTTGTGTCTACGCCAGTTAACTCCTGCAGAAATAGAAGGTTAATATGTGCCACTTGCGCAGAATGGAAACACTAAAGAAGCACCTTCCATTTTCTGGAGCAGAGGGAATCAATGAGCTCAGGAGAATTGCTGCCAGGTTCGAGGAGAAAATTTTCAGCGGTGCTGTTAACCAGGTAGATAACCATCCTCTGAACATCTATTTTGTTTTGTTTTGTTAGTGTGGTAAATATAAAGATTTGTGAGGCAATGGACTCCACAACATGGAAAAGAACCGACTTTTAGTGCCCGTAAAACTTAGCCCCAATTTATGGGATATGAAATCCATGTATAACTTCCTGATATTCTTTTATTTCGACTTTCAGACTGATTACCTTCGGAAAATATCTATGAAGATGCTGACTATGGAGACTAAATCGCAAAATGCAGCTGGTTCTTCCTCATCTATCCCTGCCGCTAATAATGGCGCATCCATGGATTCAAGTAATCACGATTCTCAAGCATGTATTGCTTAAGTGTGTTTATCTGGTTTCATTGATAATTGTTCCTCTAATTTGGTGCTGTTTAACCTTTCCTTGAATAGTACCCGCCAATCAAGGGCACCTTCTTCCAGGAACATTACCGACCAATCAATCTCAAGCACCTCAGCCGTTGCTGTCCCAAACCATGCAGAGTAATACAGCATCTGGAATGACGGGTTCTACTGCTTTACCATCTTCCATGCCACCGGTTTCTTCCATAACCAATAATAACGTCACAAGCGTTGTAAACCAGAATTCCAATATGCAAAATGTAGCCGGAATGTTGCAAGATTCATCTGGGCAGCATGGCCTTTCATCAAACATGTTTTCAGGATCACAAAGGCAGATGCTGGGCAGGCCACATGCTATGTCTTCACAGCAGCAACAGCAGCCACAGAGTGCACAATATCTTTATCAGCAGCAGCTACAGCAGCAACTTCTCAAGCAGAATTTTCAGTCAGGGAATGTTCCCAATCCCAATTCGCTTTTGCCATCACACATACAACAACAGCAACAAAATGTGCTGCAGCCTAATCAAATGCATTCGTCTCAACAGCCTGGTATTCCAACATCTGCTACGCAGCCGTCCACTGTGAGCTCAGCTCCTCTCCAGGGTCTCCACACAAATCAGCAATCAAGTCCGCAATTGTCTGCTCAGCAGACTACGACACAATCTATGCTTCGTCAGCATCAATCTTCGCTGCTAAGGCAACATCCGCAATCACAACAAGCCTCTGGCATCCATCAGCAGCAAACTTCATTGCCGCAGCAGTCAATTTCACCTCTACAACAGCAGCAAGCACAAATGATGCGGCAACAAGCTGCAAATAGCTCAGGCATCCAACAGAAGCAGATGATGGGGCAGCATGTTGTTGGGGATATGCAGCAGCAACATCAGCAAAGGTTACTGAACCAACAAAATAATATTATGAACATTCAACAGCAGCAGTCGCAGCAGCAACCACTGCAGCAGCCACAGCAGCAACAGAAGCAGCAGCCACCGGCCCAGCAGCAATTGATGTCTCAACAAAACAGCCTTCAGGCAACACATCAGCAACCACTGGGCACTCAAAGCAATGTTGCGGGATTGCAGCAACCACAACAACAGTTGCTCAGTTCCCAGGTTGGCAATTCGAGCTTGCAGACCAACCAGCACTCGGTGCATATGTTATCACAGCCAACGGTTGGGCTGCAACGAACACATCAGGCTGGCCATGGCTTGTTTTCTTCTCAAGGCCAACAGTCACAAAATCAGCCATCCCAACAGCAGATGATGCCCCTTCAATCGCATCATCAGCAGCTAGGTTTGCAACAACAACCTAATCTGCTACAACAGGATGTGCAACAGAGGCTACAATCTTCAGGCCAAGTCACAGGTTCCCTGCTTCCACCTCAAAATGTAGTGGACCAACAGAGACAACTATATCAATCCCAAAGAACCCTTCCGGAGATGCCATCATGTATGCTTTTACATCCTTGTGAATGCTTTAGGTTCTGATATTTTACATAATCTCTCAGCAGGATCTGATGTTGAATAAACGCTGTTGTTATTATTTTTAGCATCGCTGGATTCGACGGCACAGACAGAAAGTGCTAATGGAGTTGATTGGCAAGAGGAGGTTTTTCAAAAGGTAGTTCTCTCTTTCTAAGTTGGGTAATGCTTCTGACTTCTTAGTCTTGCTGTCAGCACCCAGAAGTCTTGGGGAGATAAAACATGTTTGCTATATCTTTACCAATTCTGGCTACCCTTATTAAATCTTCAAGAGATAGATGCAAAAGGCAGGCGATCTTACATAGATATCACCGTAATGAATAATCGTATGACCATAGTGCTCGTCTTTGCAGATCAAAACCATGAAAGAGGCGTACTTACCAGATCTTAATGAAATCTACCAGAGAGTTGCAGCCAAGTTGCAGCAAGTAAGTTACAATTTCTTTTTATTAGGAGAATTGTTTGCATGTGTATGTCCTCGGGAACAGAAGTAAGTACCTTATGAGAATTTTTTATGAATTCAATGCAAGATCAGTTCGATATTGCAAAAGAAATTTATACAACTTTGGAATCTTGTTACCCATTTAACAAGAAAATGCTCTCGAGGCTCGTATTCTTACACACTGTCCACTAGAAAGTAACCCTCGGATATCTATGTTCCTTCCCAAACCTACAGAGGTTGTAGCTTGCATCTATATGTTTGTTTTTTTTCTTATTGAACGCGGTCCTTTTTCTCTCGAGCAGGATTCTGTTCCGCAGCAACAAAGATCAGACCAGTTTGAGAAATTGAAACAGTTTAAGACAATGTTGGAGCGAATGATACAATTCCTATCTGTTTCAAAGAGCAATATCATGCCTGCATTAAAGGATAAGGTGGCTTATTATGAGAAGCAGATTATAGGTTTCTTAAATATGCATAGGCCGAAGAAGACAGTACAGCAAGGGCAGCTTCCGCAATCTCAGATCGGTCAAGATCAATCTCATGATTGTCAAACAAATCCGCAGATGCAATCAATGAGCATGCCTGGTTCTGGGCCAAGGGCACAACAAAGTAGTCTTACAAATATGCAGAACAATATTCTATCATCTCGTCCTGGAGTTTCAGCTCCACAGCAGAACATTCCCAGTTCCATACCGGCTTCTAGTTTAGAATCCGGCCCAGGAAATGCACTGAATAATGGCCAGCAGGTTGCCATGGGATCCATGCAACAAAATACTACTCAACAAGTAAATAACAGTTCTGCCTCTGCTCAAAATGGGTTAAGCACACTGCAGCCTAATGTTAATCAAACCCAGTTAAGTTCCAATTTGCTTCAGCAACAGCACCTGAAGCAACAGCAAGACCAACAAATGACACAGCAGCTCAAACAGCAATTTCAACAGCGCCAGATGCAGCAGCAGGTACTACAGAAGCAGCAGTTTATTCAGCAGCAGCAACAGCAACAGCAACATTTGCAAGCAAGACAGCAAGCGGCACAAAATGATATGAATGATTTGACAGCGAGGCAGGGGATGAATGTCAGTCGTGGGATGTTTCAGCAACATTCTCTGCAGGGTCAGCGTGCTACTTATCCTCTTCAACAGTTAAAACCAGGACCCCAGCTTGCTGTTACCTCGCCGCAACTTCTGCAAGGTGCATCTCCTCAGATGGTACAACAACATTTGTCTCCTCAGGTCGACCAGAAAAATCTGTCATCTGTCAACAAGATGGGAACTCCATTGCAACCTGCGAACTCTCCTTTTGTTGTCCCATCTCCTCCAACCCCCTTGGCACCGTCTCCTATGCAAGTTGACTCTGAGAAACCTTCTGGAGCTTCTTCGTTGTCAATGGGAAATACTGCACGCCAACAAGCAACTGGCATGCAAGGTGTAGTTCAATCCCTTGCAATTGGCACTCCAGGGATCTCTGCTTCTCCTCTCCTTCAGGAGTTTACTAGTCCTGATGGAAATAACTTAAATCCTTTGATAAGTACATCTGGAAAACCAAGTGCTACTGAGCTGCCTATTGAACGCCTTATTAGAGCCGTAAGTAACATTACTGATTTTGAAGGGTATATTGCAACAGGACGGCGTTATTTCTGCCATCTCTTTTTGGTAGTAGAAACATTGTTCTGATCATGATGTATGCTTCCTGTTGTTTTCAGGTGAAGGCCATCTCACCACAAGCGCTTTCTTCTGCAGTAAGTGACATCGAGTCTGTTGTAAGCATGGTTGATAGGATAGCTGGTTCAGCCCCAGGAAACGGTTCAAGAGCTTCAGTTGGCGAGGACTTGGTTGCAATGACTAAGTGCCGTCTTCAAGCAAGAAACTTCATGACGCAAGAGGGAATGATGGCGACCAAGAAAATGAAGCGTCACACAACTGCAATGCCATTAAGTGTTGCTTCACTAGGAGGAAGCGTTGGTGATAACTACAAGCAGTTTGCATGTTCGGAAACATCAGATCTGGAATCTACTGCGACTTCTGATGGCAAGAAGGCAAGAACTGAGGTATGGTTTTCAGTTAGACTTCCCTTAGGTATATCAAAGAAGATTAGGAAGCACAAGGTTTCAATTTTCTAATTTTGAAGTCCCGATCTTGGACTGCAGACCGAGCATGCCCTTTTGGAGGAAATCAAGGAAATAAACCAGCGGCTGATAGATACAGTTGTTGAGATTAGTGATGATGAAGATGCTGCTGATCCTAGTGACGGAGCAACAGCAAGCAAAGGGTGTGACGGAACAACAGTTAGATTCTCTTTTATAGCTGTTTCTCTCAGCCCAGCCTTAAAGGCTCATCTCTCATCAACACAAATGGTTTGGTCATCTGGTTAACATTTTGTGAAAGAAATCGTTTCATTTTTTCTTTTTAAAATATGTTTTGTTCTTCTGTTACAGTCTCCTATTCAACCATTGCGTCTGCTGGTTCCTTGTAGCTACCCAAACGGCTCTCCATCTCTTCTGGATAAACTCCCGCTCGAAACGAGGTACAAGCAAGGTCCTTCAGTCTCAAGTAAATAGAAACATAGATCTTTCATACTGAGTCAAGCAAAACTAAAAATACCATATAGTTAAAATCTTCTCCAAAATCATCTGACTCACGTCTCTAGAAACCCTCTATAAGAAACTGGATCATCTTCTTACCTTAACGCGGTCTGGTTTCTTGAACAGCAAAGAGAACGAGGACCTCTCGTCCAAAGCTATGGCAAGGTTCAACATATTGCTACGAAGTTTGTCACAGCCAATGTCGCTTAAAGACATAGCCAAGACATGGGACGCTTGTGCTCGAGCTGTGATCTGTGAGTACGCACAGCAATTTGGTGGTGGAACTTTCAGCTCAAAATATGGTACTTGGGAGAAATTCGTAGCCGCTTCGTGAATCTGATGGATCTCTCACAAGGCCTTATTGGTTACTCTGTGATTCCTTGTTTATCAAAAGTCTTAATATCAAAACTATAGAAAACGCCATAAAAAAAGGCTTTTTGGTTTTTTACCCACTTTTTGTTGTATAGTATAAGTTATTTCCTTCCCCAGTATGATTTGGAGCTTTATTTATTAGTCAAAGCTTATATGCTGTATTACTGAACACTTTTCAATTATATTATCAACTTTGTTGTATGTATATTTTGTATATATATTTTGTTACTCGTTGGTATGTTGGTCATTCGGCTGCCATGTTTTCTGGATATTTTTTTTCTTAAAAGAATATCTTGCATGATGTTTGATTAGTTGTACGTATTTTGAGATCATACAAAATATTTTCAACAGGATGAGATTTGGACTTTTTTTTCTCTCGTCTTTGTCACACGATAAAGTGTGAAGATGCAAAATGTACACACACAAAAAAAAAAAACCCATAAACCTAATTGTAATATTTTTCTTGATTTTTGTGATATTATACAACATGTACTCCGCGTAACAAGGTGTAAAATAGACCCAAAAAAAATGTATCTGGCTCTAATTGTAAAATTAGAAAAGTAATTAACTCGATTTGCGGGTTTCATTAAAAAGACAAACCCATAAACCTAAACGCCGCGTTTCAGCAACACTCCGTCTTCTTCCTCCGTCTCTCTGTTTATTAGAGATTCATAGCGACCAGGTTCAGGGATTTGGGGTTAAGATTTTCGAATCTCGTTTGTTTTGTTATAGGATTGGTATATTATACACAGAATCGAACAAAGCTGTGCTTTCCACACATCACTTATGTTTCTGCTTCCTATCTAATTGCGTGCTTTCCACGAATCACTTATGTTTCAGCCTATCAAAACTAAGCCCTTGTATTCGAGTAACAATGATTGAGCCCTAGGAAACCTTTTTCAACACTGGATTCATAGTTGTTCCCCTGATTTAGGTATTAGAATTGTGAATGTTTAACTAATCTCGCTTTTAATAGATATTCTTAGCAACTGTAGATTCAATGGAAAATGCGAATGGAGATAAATGGCGAGAGGAGCTTTTCCAAAAGGTAATAAATAAATCTCCCGTCTCAAGTCCTGTTGCTTGTGATCTTGTGACATCCTCAAGTTAGAAGATGCAACATGGATATCACTGTGATGAGTAAATTGTCTGTACTGATGAGATCCATGAAAGAGATGTATCTACCACATCTGAATGATATATACCAGATAGCTGCAGTCAAGTTTCAGCATGTAAGTTACTATCCAGTATAAAGTTTTTTTTCTCCAAAGTTTGGATCTCTCTATCTTTGTCTTTGTTTCCTTCAGCAGGAAGCTCTTCCGCAGCAACAAAGATCGGAGCAGTTTGATAAATTGAAACAATTCAAGACAATGTTGGAGCGAGCGATACAATTCCTATCTGTTTCAAAGAGTAATATCAAGCCTGCATTAAAGGATAAGGTGGCTGATTACGAGAAGTCAATTATACGTCTCCTGAATATCTTGAGAGAGGTTTCAGAGAGGTTGACCAAAGAAAAATATAATAATGTCTTCTTCATAGAGCAAAGGCAACTTCCGCAAATTCAGGAAAATAATCAAACACATCCTTTTAAAATGTAGTGGTTAGAAATCAGAAATTCTCATTCTTGTTTCATTGATCCCTTGTGATGTGCTTCCTTCATTTGAACTCTCATCCTCGATGCTCTTTCACTCTTATCAGTGCTCTGTGTCTATCAGGATTCTGTCAAGTTGTGATCCAAATGAATAAAGACGTTTTCTCTTAATGATTGTGTATTGGGTTTTCTGCGAATTTCTCATCTATGAGAATAAGTGTTATCTTTATCTCTTGCCAGATTACAACAAGTGTTCGAATAAAATGCCTGAAATTAAACAGAGCCATTGATGAACACTTGTAACAATCAGCAAGAACGTTAACAGTTAGCTGATCTCTGCTTTACTAGATTAGTATTGCTTCAGTCTCTAGATTAATAAGTTTGAAAATTCTCAAGTTTCATGAAGACACATTTAGCCTGAGTATATTTACTTAACGCTTACAAACGTGTACCATGTATAAGCATGTGCATGTGAAACGTGTCTACACGGGTATATGGTCAAACGACTCAAACCAAAGCAGAATCTGTTATTTGAGATTTGACCGAGAAATATTATTATATAAATACGAAATTTAAATCGAAAATTACTGGCATCTGATCATATTTACTTCATAATTTTTTCTTCTTCACTTTTATGATAGAAAGTGTAACCTTTCATAAAAAAAAAGAGTTTTTCTTCAAATAAATCATCAAAACTGTGTGACCAAGAACAACAAAAATTCATCAACTTTGATATGAATAAAACTTCCGGAGATTGGAGTCATAAAAAAAAATTTCGCGGAGATTTCACTTTCTTTATATACAGTAAAAAAGCCCTATTCAAGAAAGGAAAGAAAGAAACTTTATAAAATCCAAGAGAGAGCGAGAGAGAAACTTTACAACCATTTCGAAAATGCCGAAGCAAGTGATCAAATCGGGAAGCCGACCACCGTGGATTGGTTTATCTGCGGCGGTGTGGGTCGAAATCGCCGCCGGAAACGCTTACAACTTCCCGTTATACTCTCATGCTCTGAAATCGGTGTTGGGTTACAATCAGCAACAGCTCACGATCCTTGGAGTTGCCAATGATGTCGGAGAGAGCGTCGCTTTGCTTCCTGGTTACGCCTGTAGCAAGCTTCCGCCATGGATGGTCCTCTTTGTCGGTGCTTGTGCTTGCTTCTTGGGCTATGGACTCATTTGGCTTTCCGTTACTCAGACTCTTCCTGCTCTTCCCTTTTGGTTGGTGAGTCAAAGTCTCTACATTTTTCTTCGCGAATCTTGGATTTCTGGTTAAGCCCTAATATTGATGCGTTTGTGAATCGCTTGATTCTGTGTTACTTTGTTAATCGCTTGAAGCCGTGTTCTTTTGAGGCTCTCAACTACTCAAGAACAAAAATTGACATGCAAAAAAGATGAACTTTTTTTTGTTCACTGGGAATTGCAGTTGTGGATTGCACTGATTGTGGCTACTAATAGCAATGCGTGGTTTGGGACAGCAGTTTTGGTGACGAACATGAAGAATTTCCCGCTCAGTAGAGGCACTGTTGCTGGAATTCTCAAGGGTTATGCTGCAATTGGTGGGGCGGTTTACACTGTGATTTACAATGTGTTTCTTGATCAATCTTCTACGAAATTGCTGCTGTTCCTTGCTCTCGGCATCCCGGTTATCTGTTTTGCAATGATGTACTTCATAAGACCATGTGCTCCTGCTTCTGGAGAGGATTCATCTGAGCATGTCCATTTCCTTTTCACTCAGGTTATGGCTGTTTTGGCTGCTCTCATTGTTCTAACCATCACTGTTACTGGCAATGTGACCTCACTAAGCAGTAGCGTTACATATACACTGGTTGGTTTAGTGGTTCTTCTTTTGGTGTCTCCTCTTGCAATTCCTGTCAAGATGACATTTTTCCGGAAACCGAACCCTCTTGCCGAAGGTTTAGATCAGGAGGAAGGAGGAGGGAGTGATACAACCAACCCGTTGCTGAAACCCTCTTCGTCTCTTGGGAATTTTATTGAGCTTGAGGATGATGATACTTCAGATGTACAGAGCCTTTTAGCCGAGGGAGGAGGAGCAGCTGAGAAGAAGAGAAGACCGAGGAGAGGAGAAGATTTTAGACTGAGAGAAGCTTTCGTAAAAGCAGATTTCTGGCTTCTATGGTTTCTTTACTTCTTCGGTGTTGGCTCTGGAGTCACAGTTTTGAACAACTTGGCTCAGGTTGGAATTGCAGTTGGCATTGATAACACAACAGTCCTCCTATGCCTCTTTAGTTTCTTCAACTTTGTTGGCCGGCTTAGCTCAGGAGCTATCTCAGAGCACTTTGTAAAGTCAAGAGCAATGCCAAGAACCGTGTGGATGACATCAGCGCAGATTCTCATGGTGCTTGCTTTCATTCTCTACGCTCTCTCTACATCCGTCACGCTGTATTTCGCAACTGCGCTTCTAGGCACTTGCTACGGATTTCAGTACTCTCTCATGGTTCCTACAGCTTCAGAGCTCTTTGGGCTCGAACATTTTGGCATCATCTACAGTTTCATGATTCTAGGAAACCCAATTGGTGCAGTTTTCTTCTCCGGTTTACTAGCTGGTCAATTGTATGATGCTGAGGCTATTAGACAAGGAAGCTCGACTTGTTATGGACCGGAGTGTTTCAGGCTGACTTTCGTGATCCTGGCTTGCGTCTGTGGGGTTGCAGCCATCCTCGGTGTGATTCTGACTGTTAGGATAAGACCGGTTTATCGGTCTCTATACGGCTCAAGATCTTCCCGGCTACCTCAAGAATAAAAGATCACTGAGGCTTATACTGTCATGGTTGGATATGTGTGACGAGTTTTTTTTTTCTTTTAGAAAGACAGTAAAAGTGGGAAAGATTTGATTTGTAAAGGCGGTAAGTAAAAAAGCTGTAAAGAAGTTTTGACTGGAACAGAGACTTAGGCAAAAAGCAAAGAATATTGGAGAGACAGACTCGTTACAATGACCCACACACACACACACCTGACCTGACACCTCCACTCAACTCTAATTTTTTAGTTTTTAATTGTTAATTAACAAAATTAATCAGCCTAACAACACATAATAATCACACACTCCAAGGAAGAAACACAGATGCAAAAATTTCAAAAATTCCGTGGTGGAAGAACGAACCCTAAAACCTCATCTCTCACCATCAATCTGATTCGAAGAAATACCCGAAAGAGAAATTTTAAAAGAGAAGTTCCGAGAGATTTTTTCAAGTAGGTTTCAGATTCTGAAACATTGAATCCCATTTGATTTCTTCAAGATAAGTATCTTGACAATTCTGAGCATCCTCCTTGAAACTGTAATCGAAAACCATGGGACTTGAGAAGCTATCGAGTCTACAAGGAGTCCCGTTGGTGAGCAGCAACCTCTCTTGCTTATCGAATCCGCCATTTCCGTTGCTTGGCATCACAGATCTCTTGTTCCTCTTCAGAAATCCGCCTTTCCACTTGCCAATCCCGCTGCTACTCCTCTTCGGCACCAGCACCAGAGCTCGAGACGACGACGACTCTTCGCGGCGGATCCAGGCGCGTACGTGATCGGAGAAACACTTGCCGGTTTTCCTGATCGCAATCACGACTCTGGAGATCGATCGAGAGGTGAGAGGAGGAGAATATTGCTTGCGATCTCGGCGAGCGAGTTTGAGGATCTCGAGGCGGTGTTTGGCGATGGAGATCCCCATGCTCTGGAGAAATTCGTGGTTGAAGTAAGCAATGTCTTCGTGTTCGAGCTCGTTCTGGGAGAAGGAAAGGCCGTATTCGTGGATGAGACAAGGCTCAAGGTTTGTTCTCGAGAGCCATGAAAACCAATCCATTCCAGATTTTGTGTTTCTTTCTGTGCGCCATGGAGCTATATAAAGGAAAGTGAGTGGGGGCTTTTTTGACTTTTTGAAAGTAGCGGGCTTCGTCGTTAAGGTTGTTGAGGCGTAAAGAGGGACTAAATTTGACCAAAGTGAAAGTAATGAGGTCAAAAGTGAAACACAAATTAAAGAATATACCCGTGGGTAATTTTAGAAATTTCATGGCGATTACATTTGTGTAAATTTATTGGAAACAAATTAAACAATAAATTGGTGCCACCAAAAGCTTTTGTGAGTAATTATTAAAAATAAAAAGAAAAGATGGGAATGGTGTGTAGAATAACGAGAAATTATGTGAGAGTGTGGACAATGGAGAGTGACCATCAATCACGGTGTGGGGAAAGGAGCAAACCCAGTGGGATCTTACTTTTTGTTTATGGGTCACTCTTGTATTGCGCCATTTACTATTGTCGTTTAAGTTAACATGGATGCATGTATAATACTAGTGTTTTGGAATCTACTTTGCTTTGGGTTTACAAAAAGAAATTAAAAACCGTTTAAAAAATAAGAATCAAATGAGGGATTAGAATACCCTACACTTTGTTATATAAAATATGCAAAGGGAATTGCCGCCATAAATCTGAAAATTTAGGGTTTAGGGTGGATTTGCGGGAAATTCCTGTCAAAGGGTTCCGAGAATAATCGGCTAATCTCTATCGATTTTGGAAAGATTGTGACCGGATACTCAATGCTAATCAAAAAAATAAAAACAGAAAAATCTATCAAACTAAATAGGATCTAGTCCAACAATATCCTCCTTTTTTATACAATTATGCACATTACCTACATAACGGAATTATGGTCAACGATGAAAATGGTCAGAATCTTCCCATTTGTTTTTTTAGATTTTATAGTTAAAAAAAAAATTGTTGTTGTTTTCCTAAATAAGTATGCGTTTGACTGAAACAATTTAATAAATATTGGTATATGTTTGAATTAGTTTTCATGCTGTTTTTTTTGTTTAATTCAAATATGCTAGTCGTTTCGCTAATTTTCATTACAAAAAATGATTAATTATTTTCAATGTTGTGTCGTTAAAATACATATGAGTATTTAAAGTTGTAAGAATGGATGGTATTGACTAAAAAGTGGTAACTGGTTCGTCTAGTCTCGCATTATCCCCCTATTCCAAATAACTTGATGGAGAAATCAGAACACCCTCTTAACTCTTTAGAGACCTGCAGGATTTGGCAGCTCAGAACTTCACTATAAACGAATTTGTTTTGTTTTTTTTGGCGAGAGTTGTATGGTGCATGAGTAGTTGCTGATCGGCGGAATTCACGGTGGATTCAACATGTCCAATATGTAATGATGAATGATGGGTTTGATATCGATCTGTCATGTCCTGTTTGGATACACAGTTGTTCGTCAACTCCTGGTCCTTGCTCAGATTCCGTTGCGGTGTCTCAAGAAATCTCCTAGATGGAAGAAACATAAACCACCAGAAGGCGTGCTGAAATGAAATATGAAATCTCGTTGAACTAACGCATCAATGAAAACGTAACATGGTATGATACTTATAGCAGTGGATGCCTATGGGATAACATCGTCCAATGTGGAAGAATTTGGATAGCAAGAGATCCCATAGGCTCAGCTTTTTTTTTATGCGACAAATGCTCTTACCCATACAGAAAACCATATCATGACAGAACAGAGAATCACACTTTGGGCAGTCCAAAGTTTGATTAGATCTACACATTATGAAAATAGAAGTGGCTTTTTATTGCATAGCTATTTTTGATGCCATAAACGATCATCTACAGTGGCTAAAGTATCGCACATCCTTAGAGAAAATTCGTCGTCTAATCTTTTTCTTCAATCTATACTCGTTTGAGATTGTATCAAGCAAAGCATACGTTTTTGCAAGTGCTATTGCCAAAAGTGTCACTAGAGATAGTCGTTTTCACTCTTACATTGCTCTGTTTTTAACTTTCATACTCTCGTTTTACTTTGATGCTCTGTCATTGGTTAATTTGGTCTTGATGACCTTTTTTTATTGGAACTTCAAAAAAACTAAATCAAATTGGAACTTTAAAAAAGTTGTTTCGAGNGAGTTTTTTTTTTTTTTTTTTTTTAAATGTTAAATTGTATTCAAACCAGAAAAAAAAACTTTTTTTACATCAAGTGCAACTTTTAACCAACAAAATAAAGAGAATCACACTAAGGGAAGGAAAAACACACTAGCTGTAATTAGAAAACCAAGTGGTAAGGGCAGTTGTTGTTTCGAGTTTATACGAGAGACTTCTTCCAAAAAAACAATACAGACCCAATGAAAAAATGTTCTTCAAAAGTTTCAGACTTTATAATTACAATTTAAAGTCTTTTTACGACCGAAACCAGGTGTGTAAATTAATTCTTCCATCACACCGATTTAAAACCTAATGTATTTCCTTCAAAAATATTCATTGGATTCAAAAATGGTACCAATTCTAGATCATTGACCCAATTATTTAACAGTTGTTTCGTATTATAATTTATTTGTTCCGATTTGTCTAAAGCATTATTTTAATCATTGATTTTATTTATGTTGTCAAGGTCAAAGGGGGAGGTTGCGATTTTGTAGATCGTTTATATAACGGCGAATTTATAGCTCTACTTTTCGGATCCGAAGTCTCTCTTAATCTGTTTTTTGTTTGTCTCAAAATTTTCTATATTTCATTGATTTCATTTTTGTTTTGTTTAAGAAGTTTGCATTATTGATTAACTTATTGATCCTTTGGAAACAAAGACGCACAGAGGTCGTGCTGTATTAATCATTTATCTATTTTGGAAAGCCTCGTTATTCTTGTCAACAACCTATTCTCTGATTATTTTACTACGAGTATTTTTTTTTTTTTTGTCAACTTACTACGAGTATTTATTTTATCATTTTTAGCAGCGCAAAATTCAAAATTCCAATAAAACTATAAAAGACAACGAGTATTGATTTATTTATTTTAGGAAAAGTAATTTTCATCTGTCAGGTGTTCTCAAAGAAATGAATTAGATGTATCATGTATCCGGTCACAAGTCACGTTTAAATATCCTACTATAATAATATATGCACATTTAAAGACCTGCAACATTATTGAATATCCTACTATTGCCCGAATTATCTGTCGGAATTTATTTTAAGCCGAAAAGTATTCAGATTAAAAAAAATTCATTAGTTTTGTTAATATATTTTTGATAACTATTTCTTGAAAACATTATTTTATTTTGTCCCTGATATATGTAAGAGACAAGTCCTATTTATATTAGTTTATGACGATCTCGCACTAAAATATAAAAAAAAACAGTCGAATAAATTGAATTATCTTTTAAAAAAACTGAAGAAACATTATAAAGTTAAAACTTCGAATAGAGACGGACGGAACAATTGAGAAAAAAGTGTGGTGTAGTTTTAATAATAATAATAAAAGAAAAATAAACAACGTATATATGGAAACAAAATGATATGTTAAGAATTTCTGTTGACCAAAATATAGTAACAGTTTGTTACACTTTTTACTGAATACATGGATATGAGTCAACCTTATATTCAGGGATAATTGCCTAATTAATAGAAAGCTGGGAATTTTCTTATACGCTTTTTGTCCGGAATTAATTTAGAAAGTTATACTATTTCAAAATTATCGATGGTATAACAAAAGGGTGATGCCACATAATTTAAAGCAATCGATATATCGGCAAAGAAGCGGGATATGAGAAAATGGAAAATGAAGAAAATGGAAAATAACAAAGCAAAACAATTAAACTTTTATGTGAACGTGTAAGAGAAGGGGACACAGACATAAGTGGAAAGTGACCAATCTCTAACACCCATCTCCATTCCTATTTATTACTATTATTTATTAATAAAATAAAAAAGGAGACTTTTCTTGACGATGAATACAATTTCTAATAAATATGTTTTGCAAATTTGTTGGATAAAAATATCATTTTAGTTGCGAAATGAAAATTTTTAAACTTGAGTTAGATGACCACAAAAAAAAACAAAGAAAAAAAAAACTTTGGTTTTATCAAAAAAAAAAAAAAACTTTAGTTCGATAGATCGATCAGTATCATACTATCATGTGATTGGGGATTATCGCGTGGGAGTGACGCGCTGACTTGTATAGAAAAGGGTAGAGATATGTACGAGTAAGATCGCGAATGATTAATAAATAACGTTTTCGTTTCATTAAATGGGAAAAATAATACTCCTTACGTTTTATAAAGAGTATCGTTTTAAAGTTTTGTTTTTGTTTTATAAAGAGTATCGTTTTGTATTTTAATGCAAAATTATGGATGAATTTCTAGTTTTAACCTCATTGTTATAGTGTATTAATTAGAGAGATAAATTTATTTAATGTATTAATAAGGGATATAATAAAACTTTTAATTAGTTTCTTAATCTGCATGAGATGTGTCAGAATTATACTTTTTGTGAAACGGAGGGAATACTAATAATCTATATATATAAAGTTAGCTTTTCTCTCTTCTCTTTCCGCTACATCAGTATCTATATTGAATAGTAAAAATAATTTCAAAAATTATTTATCATATTTTATATCATAAAACTAAAATTTAATTATCTGAAAAATTGATTCACATATTAACTATAGCTTTAA
>OVAY01000895.1:0-41755 GCA_900406395.1 Kernera saxatilis | reverse complement strand
CATACATAAACACATAGAATAAAATGTCATACTATACTATATATCATAATCTCTATCAAAATGGTAAATAAAGATTATTTTTTCTACGTTTTCATGAAATATATTATATTGGTCCATGTAGTACATGATCCAATGTGCTATATATGCTTTATAAATGTTACATTTTCATATGGATTCATATAATTTTTATGTAAAAGTCACGTTAATCTAGCTATTCTATATATATTGTCGTGAATACTATATTTGTTATATTAACCATATCTTTTACATAATTAAATTCTAATCCAAAATATTATTCAAAATTGATGCGTTATTCTATATAAAAATATATAGTATAGAACACAGCGTTCTGATTTAATTCTGTTTATCTATTTATTTTAAAATTTTGTCTGTTTTATAATTTTCAAAACATGGTATATAGGAAAAAAAATCTATATTTTTTTTTCTATAAAATTGTAAGTATAAATTATTTGTGTAAAGAAACAGAAAAAAAATAAAATGAGAGGGGAGAAATAAATTTTGCAACAAAGAAAAAACAAAGAATAAAGGGAAAAAAGGAAAAACACGTGTGTTGTATTTGTATTAGGGGTAGTTTGGTATATATTATAATTTATACATACAATATTCTAGCCATGATTTATAATGGTTACTTATTAAATTTTGTTGTTCAATATGGTTATTGAACCTAATTTTCCTAATTTAAACCAATACCATAATTTCAAATATTCAAAGAAACTGATACCGACACCATAAGCTTATAGGCAAAGCAACCAACACTAATTGTTCTCTGTATGAGCTGTGGCAGTGTTCACAATCACATCCCATCACCTCCTAGTACTTATCAAAACTCAAGTCTGTACGGACTAAGCTACGATTTCCACTGTGAATGCTAACTCAAGAAGCACAATACTTTTGTGATCAACTCAGCTATTAAAATCCCAAACATCTAGTTACCACCAAAATTACCATAATTTACAGCCATTACACTTGAGCAACTTTGCAGGTTTTCATAAATTTCGTATATCCAATTACTGAGAAGACGAAAATATACCAAACGCAGAAGAGATTAAGAGTTTCTATGTACCAGAAGGTATCATCACTAAGACGACGAAGGGAAGACATCTTTTACAGCAGAAGCTGCAGTCAAGTAATTGAGTGTATTCCTCAACGTCTCTCTTTCCCTCTTTAACCTCGCCGCCGTGTCCTCCAGCTCCAGCAACGCTTGCTGCTCTCTAGGCGCTCCTTCGAAAGTGCTTCCGACGAAGAACGAGAAGGGAGTCGGAAACTGATTCCTCCTCAGATCCTGCACTTCCTTCTCAGGCTTCCCGTTCAATCTGTTCGACAATCGAATCACTTCCTTCATCAGAACCTCGACCTCGCTCGCCAACGCGTCCAGATTCTCCTCCCCTGACGGACGATCCTCCAGCCACGTCACCTCCGCGACGAGGTAAGGTTTCGTGCGGACGAGATTCGTGACGCGAAATCGCTCCTGGCCTTTGCAAATCAGGAAGAATCGGTCATCGACGAGCCGCTCGTGCTTGACGACCTCGCCGACGCATCCGACCTCAGCGGCGGATCCGGAGACGGCGTCGGAGTAAACGACGCCGAATCGGAGATCGGATTCGAGGAGGGTGTGCATCATGATTCGGTAACGGAACTCGAAGATCTGGAGAGGGAGGATTGCGCCGGGGAAGAGAACGAGCGGGAGGGGGAAGAGAGGAAGCTCCACGACGTCATCGGATTTGGGAGGGTTCGCGTTGTGGTGCTTCTCGGAGAAGGAAGACGACGAACAACGAAAGGAGCTGAGCTTACAGCGCCGTAAGGAAACGCTCGGAGATAGAGATCTAGGGTTGAAGGAGGAGTGAAACGGCGGCTTCGATTTGAAGGAAGATAGCGAAGTCGAAGAAGGTGAAGAGACTGTGTGTGGAAGCGCCATTACAGGGGAGGAGACGAAATAATCGATGAACAAACAAAAAAAAAAAGAAAACTTTAAAATTTCCTTATTTGAATTTATGTAATATTTTTTTTCTGGGTTTAAAGAAAAAAAAATTAAAGATATATAAATAAGATAATAAACGAGAGGAGAGGAAGAAGCTGTGGATGTGGTTTGGAAGTGACAACTTTATGTTATCCATCTAGATAATTATTTAAATGCCACGTGCTCTTTATATAATTACTGAATTTAGCTCAGGGAATCTCATAATAAGAGGAAATTAAAAGCTTGATTGTTAGGATTTACTAGTCCTAATCTATAATCTTTTGTTAACACTCGAATTACGAATTTGCCCCTTAACGAACTCAGGCTCGTGCCTTGCGCACGTGACTCGATCTCACACTCTTCGACTCTCTCTCTCTTATTCATACCTCACATTTGTAAGACTGAAAAACAGAGCAAAGGCAAGCAGGATACAGAATGGGCTTCACCAACTGCTACACATGAAGCCCATTACTTCAATTATGCACAAAGCCCAGCCGTAACACCTCTCAACATGTGCAAGAACGAATTTGAAGATAAACGAATAAGGGCCTATAAAACAAATTGGCCCCACTATACAAAATGGCCCATTCTATATGGATATAGTTTTTTTTTTTTTTTTTTAATTTCTCTTGAATCTTCATTTGCTGAAACAAACTTACAAAATATCCACACTTGCAGCCAAATGATATTTGATCGAGCGTTCGTTTCATTAACTATACTAGATCCAAAATTACATTGTAAGAGAAAAAAATGTAGAAAGACTATTATATACTAAATTAAACTAGATGAATACCCGCGTATATACGCGCAAGAAGAAGGCAAATCCAATCGCAAAAGAACTCAATTTTCTCACTCACTGTATTGCTTCATGGATCCTCAAAACTTCGTGAATTACATCTTTTTCTTGGGTAGCTTTCTGCATTTGAGCAAAATCAGATGAAAAATAAGAGCTCAAAAGCGTAAAACCCAAATCTCTTTGAAACTTATCTTCAAAATTCAAAGGTAAAAAACCATTCGATCCAACTCTTGAGAATTATGAACTAATCATTAAAAACTGAGTAACGATGCCAGATCCCCTTCAACTGAGTTAACTCTTGGTTTGATCGAAACACTAATTTAACTTTGAAAACAAACTGAATCGAGAAGCATACTTTCTTATGAGCATGCACAATCGTCTGCTACAATCTGAAGTTCATGATCATGACGCCACTGTGAAATTAGCTGACTGCCGGAATCCGACGACGGCTCCCATGACCTGAAACGCACAAATCCGCCAATTGAAACAAGAGTTATTTTGGAATGTAGATAGTTTTAGAAAGTATAATTTGGAAAGTGGGTAGTTTTAAAACTTATTTGAAAAATGAATAGTTTTTACTGTTTGTGTAATAAAGAAGTGTATTAGAGAAGAGTTTTTGAAAATGACTGAAATATCCCTCCCCTTATCAACAAGAGAGAGAGATTTTTTTCTCCTAAACTCTTATAATTTGATTTAGTTAAACAATTTTAATTAAAAAATTACAATAACCATATATTAATTTATAAAAAAATAATCTGAATCTAATAAATTTCATTTTGCTATAGTTTTGATATGTTTAGCAGCAGTGTACAATAATACAGTAAAATATGGTGTACAGTGATGATATAAAATATGGTGTACTAGATATAACGGTATAACAAGAATGCTTGTACACTACGCCATTTTGGTACACCAGTGCTTGTACATATACAAAATATGATGGTGTACAAGATGATGTATGATGATGATTGAAAATGTAGTGTACCAGATATGAATATAAAATAATAGTGCTTGTACACTACGTCTTCCCTCGTACACCAATGCTTGTACTTGTAAAATATAACAGTGTACAAGATGGTGTACAAACGCTTGTTTAAAATAGTGTACAATCACTAGTGTTTAACAATCATATCTCGTACACCACCATATAGTTGTACATCATTTCATTTATACACCATCGGATCCCACCAAATAAATTGAGGGGCATTTTTGTCTTTTTCTTCTAATTTGTCTTATTCTCCTCTCACCATCTCTTCTATCTCACAAATAGTGAAAAACTACCAATTCCTCAAATATATTTTTAAAACTACCTAGTTTTCAAATTATTTTATAAAAACTAGCCTACTCACAAATACACCCTTGAAACAAAAGCAAAAACCCATCAACGAAAATCCAACAGGGAAAAAAAAAAAGAAACGAAGAAACTAGTGAAAATTGCTCCGAGAGCGAAGAAAGAGATGCAGAGAAATGGAACCCATTTGAGAGAAATTACTTTAGAGAGAGAGAGTGAGATGAGAATATTCGTTTAAACGCCGAAAAACACACTTAAACCCAAATGGCTGAATTGTCACACGTGCATGGGCCAAGATCGTCTTCTTCTTGAAGCTGTTATATAACGTCTTCAACGAATAATAACGAACAGAGCAAGAAAGAAAGAGATCATTCTCAGGTTGCAAAGGGAGTTAGATGATGTTACAAAGGATACTTGCTTAATGCTTAGTGATCACCATGTACTTGAAGGAAGAAGGATATAAGTAAAGGCTCAGACTTTGTACCCACTTTTTGAAAGTCAAGATGGTCATCGGAATTCCTAGACAATTTCTAGTGTGCTCACGGGTTTTATTTTGATTTGTTTTTTTGTCTAATACACATTATCTATTAATTTTTTACTCGTATATATATAAGATAATAATAGTCATGATAGTTTGTTTAAACATTATTTTGAAACCTTTAAATTATATTCAAATATACTTTACTTTTGTCATCTATTTACTTTTAGTTCAATTACATTAATCTAAAAAATTTAAACTAACAATTGCTGATAAAGTCATGATATGTTTTTTTCATAAACTTGTCTTGTCAAAAAATTTAGTAGTATTAAAGTTAATTATTAATTTTATAAGATAAAAGAGTACTTTGGCCAAAAACATAAAAAGGATAAAAGAGTAGAAGAAATACCATTACGTTTAATGTTTTTTTTTTGATGAAACAATATGTTTGATGTATTAATCTAGAGAGAAAAAAAATAGTTTTTATTTAAAATTTATCAAATAAAAATATTTATAAATTTTACAGACGTTCTGATTTTAATTTGTTTAAGATCAATGACACGGTTTAGTGGTGTAAATATGACAAGGCACGTTTTAAGATGAATTGAATTTTGTTTTCCCATAATATAAAAAATAATTAAAATAATTACTTGCGGAGAAGGAGAGAAGGAAATACTTTGAAACGGAAAATCGGAAAAAGTAAGGAAAAGTCGAAAAAAAGAAATAAATTGGGTCTTTCTTATTCCTAAGTTAACCCTAATTTCTCCAACAACTCTCCTCCTATATAAACAACAACGCTTCTCCTAATTTCTTCAATCTTTAATAATTCGCTTTTGATTCTTCGTCTGAGAAAAGAGGTATTTCTCCAGATTCTTCGACCTTTTTTTTCCCAGGCGTATTAGGGATTTTGCTTCATTGAGAGACAGATTCTTTCGAGTTTTGTTGTTTCTGTTTCAATCTTATGTGATTTGTTTGGGTATTGGTGTTGTTAGAGGAGGGGTTTGGTTTTGATTTTTATAAGCGTCGACATCTTCATTATCTGAACTTTGTTTCCCTTGGACAAACGATGGAAAGTTCGTAATGATGATATTCGGAGAAGTCGATTGTGTAGTCTCTTGAATATTCAATTCTCCCTTAGGTTTCGTTGAGGATTATGAATTTTCTAGAATGATAAGCCTGACACAGATCGGAAGTTTTGCCCTCGGTTTTTTGATATCTCCTTCTCTTGTGGTCTGTTTTGTGCATTGATTTGTGTTTTTTATTAGGGACGATATTTTGATCTTGTGTGAGATTTGTTGCAGTCTCTAATTCCTTGGTTCTTTGTTCCTTCAGCGTTTTGTTTACAGGAGGTAAAGTTTTTGTGGACACCTGCAAGTGGAAAAGAATCGAATTTTGAAGCTTCTTTTATGTCTGACAAGATTTCCCCGTTTTGTTGTCAATCTGGTTGCTTGGAAAATACTGTCCTACACCCAGAATTAAGGACTACAAGTTCTTCCATAACTCTAGGTTCACGCATCTTCAAACCGGAGACTCCTTTGAAGATTGTGGCTCTGTTTCCCGGTTCACAAAAGGCCCCTCCGCTTTTTGACCAGTTTGATTGATTGTTTTCCGGCTAAGAAACTCAAGATGGCGCTGCAGAACATTGGTGCATCGAACCGTAATGATGCCTTTTACAGGTACAAGATGCCAAAGATGGTTACCAAGACTGAAGGCAAAGGTAATGGCATCAAGACCAACATTATGAACAATGTTGAGATTGCAAAAGCCTTGGGGAGGCCTGCTTCTTACACAACCAAGTACTTTGGTTGTGAGCTCGGTGCTCAGTCCAAATTTGACGAGAAAACCGGGACATCGCTTGTGAATGGAGCCCACAACACGTCCAAGCTTGCCGGGCTTCTGGAGAATTTTATTAAGAAGTATGTCCAGTGCTATGGATGTGGAAACCCTGAGACGGAGATAATAATCACAAAGACTCAGATGGTGAATCTCAAGTGTGCTGCTTGTGGGTTTATTTCTGAGGTTGACATGAGGGACAAATTGACAACATTCATTCTGAAGAACCCACCAGAGCAGAAGAAGGGGTCAAAGGACAAGAAAGCAATGAGAAGGGCTGAAAAGGAGAGGCTTAAAGAAGGCGAAGCAGCGGATGAGGAGCAGAGAAAGCTGAAGAAGGATGGTAAGAAGAAAACATTGTCTGCTTGTACTAACGGGAAGGATGCTTCTTCTAAGACGTCCAAGAACCATACTTCTGATGAGGATATCAGCCCGAAACACGATGAGAACGTGCAGGAGGTGGATGATGATGAAGACGATGATGATGGTATCCAGTGGCAAACCGATACTTCCCGAGAAGCTGCTGAGAAAAGAATGAAAGAGCAGTTAAGTGCTGCAACTGCGGAATTGGTGATGGTCTCTGCAAAAGAAGAAGAAGAGAAAAAGGCGCCCAAAAGCAAAGCGAACGGGGATGTGAAAACTGAGAAACCGCAGGAGGAGAAGAAGCTCGTGCAGAAGATGAAAGAGTATCTGAAGAAAGGTTCACCAGTAAGCGAGCTCAAAACTTTCATCTCCTCTCTCTCTGATCCTCCTCAAGATGTCACGGACGCACTTTTCAATGCTCTCTTTGATGGTGGGGGCAAAGGATTTGCCAAAGAAGTGACGAAGAAGAAGAATTACTTAGTGGCTGCAACGCAAGAGGATGGATCACAGATGCATCTGCTCAACTCAATCGAGTCATTCTGCGGAAAGAATGGAAACGAAGGGGCTGCTAAAGAGGTGGCTCTGGTTCTTAAAGCATTGTACGATGAAGACATAATTGAGGAAGAGTTTGTGTTGGAATGGTACCAAAAGGGTCTGAGTGGAGTTGGCAAAAGTTCGCCGGTCTGGAAGAATGTGAAGCCTTTTGTGGAATGGCTCCAGAGCGCCGAGTCCGAGTCCGAAGAGGAGGATTGAGAGATTTTTGCACTTTGACTGTTTTTTAAATGGGATTTGTTTCAGTTTTCAGAATTCTTTCTTTCGTCGAATCTAAAAGCATTTTTTGTTTTGAAAAATGCTATATGGTTTTCAACAATATTTTGATTTGCAAATTTCATTCCTATCTCTTCAAAGTTGTCATTTTTCACACACTGGTAATTACGTTAAGTTTGCCTAACTTGCAAGGCTTCAGATGGCAATCTTTTTTCACCAGGGATTCACTTCCTTCCCTAAGGACCTCTCCATAAACATCTCTCAAGTGAAGTGAACCCTGCAATTTCCTGATATGCAACAATATTTCGCGGCCTTTTATAAAAACGGTCTTAAGCCATATATAATTTTAACTAAGTATTTAGGTGTGTTGTGATCGAATAAGTGTTCATGGTTTGGATTTGATTGTATTTAAAGATGATTTACAAGAGTACACAAGCAGATATTATATACAGAGGAGAGGAGGCAGAGAAGAGACAATTAAGGAGGTCATCTTAATTGAGTCTACAATTTTTGATTTGTTATACGAATAATTTGGATTATTTTCATTTCCGTATATTCTTTGATATATTTCCTTATTGTAAAGATCTTAATCTGATTCTCAAGATTTAGAAATGCATCTTGAGTTAACAAAAAAAAAAGGATTTTGAAATGCAGTATGGTTCACTTAGGGAGACTTGGGGAGATGTTTATAAGTAGGTCCTTGGTGAAGTGAAGGAAAGGTGCCCTAATCAACTCGCATCCTTGGACCACTGAGACAAGATGGTGAAGGAACATTGCGATCTGAATCTGAAGCCTTGCATACTCTGCTCCTGCACAGAGTCTCACTCCACCACCAAACACCATGAACGTTTTCGATCCCCAAATCATTTCTTTCCCCTGTCAACCAATTAAACCAAAATTCTATCGAGACTCCTAAAATATAAAATGTTAGGAATGAAAAGCGGTTGAAAGTAGAGTAAGTATAAACCTTCCATCTCCATGGATTAAACTCTAAAGGGTTTTCGTATATTTCTTTATCAAAATGAATCAATGAAGGCGACACCGGCCGCCACAATCCAAGCCCCCAAAAAAACTCAACTTTTAACATTATATGTATATATATTTTAACCAATGTATATTGTACTATATACCATATTTAAATCTGAAAAGAATCTATTATAAGAAACCTTTTAAATGCAGCTTTTCAGAGATCCTCATTAAAAGACATTTTAAAATATTATAAAGAGAAATGGCTCTTCATAGGAATAAGAAATAAGAAAAGTTATATTTTAAAATAAATAAATTATAGGAGTTAGAATTTTAAAAAATAATTATGAAGAAATATAAGTCAATTAATTATTTATATTCAATTTCAATTTAAGAGGTATTAAATATTAAAAAAACGTAACCGAGAAATAAATAATTTTTTTAACAATGATTAAATGTAGTAAAAAGTATTTAGTTTATACACATAAATTAATTAAATTTTTGAAGATGGCATATGTTAATAAAAAAAAATTAAAAATTTAAGGATGACATATTACGTATATGATTATAGTAAGAAGGTGATCAACTACACATACATGATATATATATTACATATAGCTATGTATAAATGTGTAAAAAATGTAGATGATACGTTGTAGCTTTTCAGAGACTATGGTGGGAGAAAACCTTAAAATAGAAGATTAATACTAATTTTGTTTTCAGGTTAGAACTTAAAATATTAAATGTATAAATATGTAAAAAATGTAGATAGCACGTGATAGCTTTTTAGAGGCTGTCATGAGAAAATTTGTCAAAAATGTAGATGATACGTGATAGTTTTTCAGAGACTATGGTGGAAAAAAAAATATAAATAGAAGATTAATACTAATTTTTTTTCATGTTAAAACTTAAAATATTATAATATATATATAGTAAAAAAATGTAGATAACACGTGGTAGTTTTTCAGAGACTGTAATGAAAAAATTTGTCAAAAATGTAAATGATACGTAGTAACTTTTTAGAGAATGTGGTGGGAGAAAAACTTAAATAGAAAATTAATACTAATTTTGTTTCATGTTAAAACTTAAAATATTAGAATATATATATAGTGCTAAAATTGATAAAATTGGGTTAAAATTTTGTATTTTTGTAGCTTTTGATGTTTTGTATATATAACTTATATTTTATTTTAATAATGAGATGATACTCGACAGTTTCTCATAATTTAATTTGAGAAAACTTTAAAATATTATAATATATTGAAATTGAAACTAAAAAGGAGAACCACTAATCAATGGGAGATTAGGAGACCAATAGAAGTGTAGTAGGATAAAGACGAGTTCAAGGCACGTGGGCTTTGGAATCGTTTGTCTATGTTGCGACAAAACCATTCTTATGCAAATTCAATCGATATTAATTTACAGAAACAAAACTAAATATCGCTTTCGTACAAAACAAATCAGTAAATCATCTCAAAGTTTTGTCAATAATGATAAAAATAATATTTATATGTAGAGCTTTGTACAAAGCATATGCCATGTTGTTTTTGTCGTACGATATATATATATGTTAATATTAGTTCGACAATTCGACTTTTGGTGTTTTTTTCTTCTTAAGTTGTGAAGTATTATTTGAAGGTATTATTTGTAAAATCTAACACGGATTAAAAACAAATATTTTAAGTTTATCTATTTTTATAAACCTTTTTGCTTGTTATAATTAAAGTTGTAAATACAATATATAAATTGTGAAAGTTTGATGACAAATTAAACCAAAAAAACAAAGGTTTGATGACAATACTAGTTTGTTTCCAATGTTATTTTTGATTTCCATAAAGTACTATATGCATTCCCATGGTTTCTATAAAAATCCAATAAGTTTTGACCACACAACATATACACACTCCAGAAAACACCTAATATGCAAACAGATTTACATGTTGGCGGAATCTAAAATATAAATATATAGAGAGGACAGAAAAATGTGATGTGTATCTCAACACAAAAGCATCATAAAAGTCCACATTATGATTCAATACATTACATTTAATATTCTTTTAAAGACTTTCGAGATTTTCAAAGAATGATTGGCCAAAAAATGTGATGTCGATGGAGGCTATGGGTTTTTAGCTTGGGTCCAAAACTTTCAATTTGATCAATTGGAGACGTTTGACAAAAAAAAAAGATCAATTGGAGACATTCCAAAACTCTCAATTCACGTCGACAACGAAAAGGAAACCAAAAAGAACAAAACACTATTAATGTTTATGTTTTCTTTCGATAACATAACTATAAATTCGAAAAACACAAAATCCCCTTCACGATGATAAAATATCAATGGCCCTTATAAGATCAAACCTTCATTGAATCTTATATAGTTTTCACATTCATAGATAACAGAAGTAACAAACATAATAACTTTTATAATACACAATTGTTAAAAAATTCTATGAAACTGAATTTGAGGTTTTTTTTACTAAAATGTATTTTTAAGAAATATTTTGTGTAAATTTTATTTTAGATTTGATTATGGGAAAAAATAAGATTAAGATTAATCTTATTTTGTAATTTTCGAAAAAGAAATAATTTAAAATCTAAAAAAAAATAATTTAAAATCTAAAAAAAAATAATTTAAAAAATATTAAGCCTCTTTTACCAATGGTGCCGGAGCCGTCGCATCCCTAGCTCGTCTTACTGAGCTGGCTATGTATGTTTATCTGTTAATTATTTTCTGTTACTCAGCTAGTTAAAAATAAATGTACCACTAAAAACCGCTATCGTTCTTTTTTTGTCACTTAAAAAAGCCGCTATCAATTACTAGTCCTAATTCATGTGAATCTATTGATTCACCTTATTCTAATTGTACGATTAAGAGTCATAAAGAACTTTAATTATTTAAATAAATAGTCGATGATTAACTTAAGACATAAAGACAAAAATTAAGTGTGAGTACACAAATAATGTGTGACACCTCATTTTCATCCAACAACTGATTGGCTAAGATATATTAAACGAACAAAAAATGGATTGATATGTTAGGGCACACTTTGAAGTATAATTCCTGGGGAAATAGCACCTCAAAGTAATATCATCAAAGAGATATAATGATCTATATGGTGCTAATTATTAACGCCAGAATCAAATTAAAGAAAAAAAAAAAGTAAACCATATATAAATGGCACGTCTCGTCTCTTCGATTATTTCAAAGGGTCAAAAATTGTTTTGCCAAATTTGTGGAGAGCGTCGTGAAACTTGTTGCTGCACACTGTAACCATTTTTAGGCAGACATAGTGAATATCTCGAATCAAATCCCTTTGGCTCCGTATCTTCGATGTCCCAATCAAATTTATTTCTTACATCTTTCTCTTGAATTTATTATTTTACATCCACAATGATATTATAATTACGACGTATAAGTTACGTACAGGTAATGTTTAACGTACAAAGGACTTTAATAACTTAATCTTAAGTTTGGTTTTCTTTTCCGAGTATTTAAACTTAAGACTGTCCGACCACGAATTTAAAAAGGAACCGTGTCTGGGTTAATATGTATCAATATGGTTTAGTATTTTATGTATTTTTTTAATATTCCAGAAAAAATGTTTTAAGCATTCAAATATTATCAAACAAAAAACCTCAGATGAATGTTTTAAAAAATGATTTAGTGCTTCCTAATCAACATAAATTAAAATTAAAATCTTTTCATATATAGTCAACAAGAAAGACTAAAATTATTTACCTTCCACAATATGATTTATTCGATCTGATGGCGTAATGACCTTATGACTATTTGGTTTCTAGTCATCGTTAAAAAAAACAGTAGTGTAAAAAAATAAAGTTTTTATTTCTTAAGAAAAATCATACATAAGAGGGTCTTATCACCAAAAATTGTTTACTCATGTTTAAGTACCTCTACATTTGGATCAAACTTCAAATTTATGTGCCATGATTAGGAGATTTGAACCGTTATAGGTTATTAAAACTTATGCATTTATAACCATCAAATCGACGTAGATCCGGCTAGTATTATAGATACATGATACATAATCTAATTAACTACATAAAAATGTCTTTTGAAATAAAAAAACAATAACAAAAGGAAAGTTGAGCTGTAAATGAGCATGAAAGAAAGAAAAAAAGTGTTGGGAACTCATCTCACTAAGTTGCTCTGTCGCTCTCACTTTTTCAAAAGTCTTAACGAATCTCTTTTATATACTTCTCAAACATCTCCACTTCTCTCTTTCACGTGACACTAATTATCCACCCATTTATGACTTTCACAATTTAATACGTACCTTTTCAGATTTTTATTTTAACTGCGTATCTATTATGTATACGTATCTTTTGATGTCTTCATCTATGACATATAATGTAATATGATACTTATATACGTGTGAAAGTGTAACGCAAAGTCTGATCGTTGCGTCGTAAATAAGATTGTTAGTTGACACTGGCTTCGTTAATCGTGTCCACCGTGATAAAAGTAATATCGTATTTAGAAGAATTCATACTTTAGAAAACACATTTTTTCACTTCATTATGTATATTGGAACAATTAGCAAATACGATGGATTAAAAAGCGATCGCGTAAATAATGTGACCCTTTTTTTCTTACGGACACTAATAAGTCGTTAACTTTATAGGAAACCTAACTTGAATATGTAATCTAAGAGAAAATAATTCACTGATGGCGAATAATAGATTGACCAAAATGATCAGATATATAAAATTATTAAAATTAAATCATGTATGGGACACTTTTTGCATGGGAAAGGTGGATATGTTTGGTTCATGACCAAAAAAAACTCGCAAGTGACAGTTGTGTGTAAGGTCCACTAATTAATTAAAACTCGTCATTACAACATACGGTCCATTGAATATTATAACGCATAAATATAAATTTATGCACCGAAATTTCCTAACCACTTATATGGCTGCGAGACTGATTCGAAAAAGATGGTTCCGAACTCAAAAAGTAACCCACGATGATTCCACGATAAAGTTACACATACTCGTTTTTAACCAAAGGAATAATTAAATAAGTTGCATAAAATATTGACGAAGGGAGTGTGTTTGGACTTTAGAGCAAAAGTGTTTAAAGTAAATGATGGTGTTCTGCTCAGTAAATATCTATTTTTTCTTTAATAGTGTTTTTTTCTTTTTCTTATAATAGTTCATCTGGTCTAACACGTAAAAAGTTATCGTAAAACATACTTTATTATATTCATCGTCTGTTATTTTTTAGAAATTTATAGAATTAACCTTTTTAAAAATACTGTTTGAAGTGCATACATAAAGTATATGTACATGATTAAAAAAAAAAGATTATATGAATTTTTTTAGGTCAAAGTAAACTTTGTTTTCAACTTTATGTTATAGAGAAGTGGGGGCTGAATCTATATCGTGGCTAAACATCATTCAAGTGGAGACTATTGGATAAATTATAAAGATTGTGTTGAATTTATAAAGTATGGACGTTTGGCGTACTTCAAATCTAAAAACTAAAATGAATAATAAGATAGACTTATACGAACCAAAAAAAGAGAGACGTGAAAAAGATCATGGGACCAATAATTTAGTAAAAAAAGAGATGAAGAACAAGAATACTATAAAGGTTTGTACGGAATCGGTAGATATAACGGGATTTATTTCGGTGAATACTGAAGTTTCGAACTGTAGTTTAACATCACAAGGTTTGGTGACTATTTCAAAATCAGTTGAAATATTTGGTGTAAGATTTGTGTCTTACACGAATTCGCTCATATTTTTCTACGACAGCCTTTTTGATGCGTTCGCAAGTTTTAATTGACTTGCTTATCTAACTCTCTATCTTTATACTTGTTTCTATGCTTTAGCCGATTGGCTTGGATTTCGGGATTATCTATTTATGGTCTTCCGTTTGTAATCGTTTACATATGAAATGGAATTGTGGTGCACAAAAAAGAAGAACAAGAATACTATATATTTTGTACTTCCAAGAATTATATATAAAAAAAAGATGGAAGAATAATTAATAGGAAAGGTAGGAAAACGATGGGGATGTGAAGAGAGAAGAGTGTTAGGTCGACGTCCACTATTTTTTTTTAACGTGTGATCTCCTTTTTAGGTTATCTCCACCATTTGTCCTCATTTTTCTTTCTTGATTACGACCTCTTCTTCAATTTCTCTTTTATTAAACCTCTCTCTCTCTCTCTCACGTATCTTTACAATTCTACTTCATAAAAAGTATGTATGCATGCAATTGTATTTTTTTTTAAGACGGTATAGAATTTACGCTATATATATATATGTAGATTTGAAACAATCAGTGACTATTTATATATATTTATATATATTATTTATATATATGGCATACAAGAAATTAATTAATAAAATATACATGCAAAAAAAAAAGTATACATGCAGTGACTATTAACGAAGAAAAGTCTGGTTATTTCAGATATGTAAGTATTTTTACATATACATTTAGTCTACTAGTTAAAATATTATGTTTTAAAATTTTTAAAATAAGATATAAATTGTAGACGCGAAACATGCATAAACAAAATTTACTTGTTTGCATTTTACGTTTGAGTTTGTGATTTCCAAATCATTTTGAAGAAAACATAATAAAGTCATCTTTTGTTTTGAAAACAAACACAATGATATAACATGTACATAAACACAATCGCAAATGCAAATAAGAACAAACAATCAGCCAAAACTCTTCTTAAGAAAATCTAATATCATATTTGAGATTAGATCGAACAAAACCGATAATAATTAACTGCATTTTGGTGAGATATATAAAAAATTAGGACAAATATGTTTTAACTAAAGAAAGCTAATCAACCTTAGAAACGAGGCTAGTGTAGTGATAATATTTTAATAGGCATATATCTATGAGCTAGAAGAAGGAATATTGTGTGCAAAAGAGTGTTGGATTTGGTTCGATTCGGAGAGTAATTCTATAATTGATAAAAGAACCAATAGAAAATATCCATGGAAAAAAAAAAATATCCATGGAAATGCGTAATAATGTGGCGGTCTCAGTAAGAATTTTTTTTTTTTTTTTATAATTCAAGGATAAATCCGAGGTCTATGAAGGGGTTCATACTAATCCCCTGCAGGAGGTGTAGTCCACGGATAGACCCTCTTTCCGGATATCTAAATGTGCCCGAAAGCAGGGGCCAATATCCGTGTGGGTGTCCAGAAACAATGTGTTGTAGTTTCACGCAGCAGGTGAATCGAATTTGAAACGTGTTGGCGTCTCGAACCCGTCCTCTTTCCACCTAACCACGACTCGAGGTAAGGATTTTATAAATTGTTTTTCAACTCTTCATCTCTCCATCACACAAATAACCACGAAACACTATAGTACACACACACACACATATTAAACTGTTTATTTAAATTGTTTGATTAAAGGGTTAAACGATATAGTGTTGAGTGTCTAAAACCAAAAAAAGTGTTCAGTGTTAAACAATAAAATAAACGATGCAGTTCTAAGTTTTGTTGCCATAACCAAAGAAACAATTGTTTTGCAATCATGAAAAACGGTTTATCAAAAAAACAAAAATTCATGAAAAACGCTTGTAGCAATAAAGCAAGCACTCTAAAATCTGAAGAACTCTGGTATAAGCTAGAGAGACACACAAAAACAAAAATATGTTCTCTTTATTTGTAGGCCACAGTTTAAAGTGTAAGCATTTTTTCACAGCATATCCGGATTAGCTATATAAGGATTATTTTCATTAAAAAGCTATATAAAGAAACTATATAATGATTGTTAAATTATTATATGGAAATATGGACCATATTTCAAATGGAAACATTATAAATTCTAGAATGATCTTTTGCTCACCTTCACGCAGACATGTTACACTGTGCCATTTTTTTATAACATATCAAAGCTATTAATATTTTTATATTATTAAGTGTTTCAAAGACATCGTTCTGAATTATTTTCCTGTGTTGTCTTTTGGATTTTTTCTATAGAATTTTTTTTTGGTCAAATCTTTTTCTATAGATTGATATTTCATATTTATAACATGTATAAGTATAAAAATGTTGCGTTGATTCAATCAGTTATCTTCATTAATAAGGATTATGAATCACTAATTTTTTTCTGTAGCACAAACGTACTTTATTTATTGATTAGAAAACTATATTATTGATAATGTTAAGCAAAAAAAAAATAGAAATGCAAATATTTATTCTCATTTCTGCTTTGTATGCAAGTCTGCTTTGATATATTTTTTTTAAGAACCGATGAATGAAATTAAAATTAAGGAAAAAACCCACAAAACGACACCATTTCACACGTTTCTAAAATAAAACTGGCTAGAAAGCTGAAGTTGAAACCATCTGAATCAAATTCATCAAATCCATCACGAATAATGAGGGAAAACGGTTTTTCTTTTTTAAGTGATACATTGTTTATATTAGGTTACGTAATTTCACATAGAAAAAAAAATATTTTAGCAACACAGAAATGCATTTAGTCAAAAAGTTAAATTACATAACCTAATTATGCTATTAACACGATTAGTGTTTTTTTGTTTTTTTTTTTTTTTTTTTTGAACATTTTTATTTTTTTTGGGAACATTTTTGTTCACGATTAGTGTTTGTTTGTCCCTGTATTCATTATCTTCGATTTATTTCTGTCTGACACCAGATCATATCGTTATTTCCAGCAACAGTAGCTGATTTTTTTTGTTTCTAATTCATTGGGTCAATTTTATTAAAAAACTAATACTGGCTGATCAATTTTTTTTATTCTTCGACTGATTAATTTACAAACAAACAAATGGCAAAAAAAAAAAAGAGTTTATGAACAAACAACTTTGAAACATGCTGGCCCCCACATGCGTCCTCTTCCGGTTATATCGTTATCATTGCATTTTCACAATTTTCAATATGGATATTGTTCACGAAATAACTAGAACTGAATACAAAATATAGTACATCCGTTTCACAAAATATACTGTATATTTTACGGCGTTTCATATATGTATATATATACACTGTATAGTTTGCGTATACATGATTTACATGTTGTAAAGAGTAATATATTTGGCTCTGATGTAGCACAGTAATCTGGTTTGTTAGCAATTGTAACTGTTGTTAAAATTAATCCGTAAATATTTATGCTTGTAGCCTGTAGTTTTACTATTTCCCTTTTTTTGTCGTGTAGTTTTACTATTTTCCTTTTTTTAGCAGAAAAACTATAAAATATAATGACTTGATAAATTTTGCGTTGGAAAAGTACATGAAAAACTATACAGCTGTATAACAAACCGGCATGTGTGTTTTGGATTTAATCATATTTACACGACTCGGCAACGCAAATACATGAATATCGAGCATCCTATTTATTAGTATATTGTTTAGTATTGACAAAAAAAAAGATCATATTGTTTAGTAATAAGACATATCCGAAAAGAAAAAAATCAAAACATGAGAACAAGTTGGCAATTAGTATGAGATTGAAAATTTGGTAAAACGTATCAATCTCTATTATCGTGCGAAGGTATTAATGTTTGGTTTGGCATCAAATAGATCCCAACTTGCTCTCCATTGTTTTTATAGAAAATATATAGTACCAAATCGACCCACCAAACTAATTATCATCAAATCTAGATAGGCGTTAGATTCCTCCATCGTTCAGAGAAAAAAACTAAAATAAAATATATAAAGTATTCCGGTTTCGGTCATCGAAAGAAGTATAATAAGAACATCTCCATTAGGATATCTCAATGAATTTCTCAATATTAAAAAAAATAAAAAATAATGAAAAAGTAGGAGAAAAATTTAGAAACGGTACCTTTTAGAAACCCTTAAAAAATTTATTTAATAGCTGTATTAATTTGATTGGTTCAGATTTTTTTTTATGATTTAAATTTTAAATAAATAATTAAAATTTTTAAAAACTATTAAAATAATATATTTAAGAACATTGAAGAAGTTCTAACCGATAAATATACTCTAAGTGACTTCACGTCAAAATATTCATTTTAGAATTAGAGTAATATTCCTCGCACCATTTTATGTAATATTATTTTAATCGTCTCGATTAATAATATATACACAGACTCGACGAAGAGTAGCTACAAAAAATCGAATTTAAGTAAGTAATAACCACGTACGGAGTCAATTCTTGTTAAACCATTTTTTGACCTCACCTACTATATCGTGTGCATAGAATCATATCTTCTTGAGACTGAAAAATAAAATGTAAAAAAAAATGAAAAATTCTCCGATGAAGCCAAAGAGAGGATCTACCGACTGCAAAGTACTGCAGAAGAAGAATCTATCTTCTCTTTTACTTAATTTTTTTTTTGTTATCCAATAATCCATTTTTGTGTTTTTTTTTTACCGTGCAAGTCATCACGTGAACTTTCATCTCAGGAGAGAAGAGGGCCCACTAGGATTCTCCGTATCCAACTACGGGCCCCACTCTTTCACCACACACGTGTGACCTCATCTCTCCCACGTGAATATCCACGTGGCGTTATTTCCTTCTATCTCTCCCATCCCTCCCATGCTCTCCCCATGACTCTATCCCGTCCTCTTCCTTTCTTTTAAATCCTATGATTTTAGTATCAAAGTCCAGACTAATCTTTGAATACTTTGCGAAAACATATTTTGATTATTTAAAATGTTTACAATAGTAGTTATAATTGAGATCGTAGTGTAAATACTCAAATTTCTAGGATGAATTCTCCAACCAAATTAGAAGCCATACCTCAAAATCAATGGCCGCATGCATATATATATATATATATATATTACGAATCACATCAAAATGGTTGATTTTTCTACGGCTTTGTTATTGATTTCCCAGACAACTAAGCTTTCAATAGTCAGGTCAATCGGTATTTAGCTTTGAACATATAACACGTTTTTTTCATTATCATATCAAAATAGTTGATTTTTGCAATATGAAACTGCCAATTTTTTTTTTTTTTTTTTTATAATTCAGGGGTAAATGCTAGGTCTATGGAGGGGCCAGACTAATCTTCTGGAGAGATGCAGTCCACGGATAGACCTTCTTTTTGGATATATAAATAGGCCTGAAAACAGGGGTCCATATCCGAGTGGATGTTCAAGAACAATGTGTTGTAATTACACGCAGCTGGATCGAATCTGAAACGTGTTGGTATTCTAGATTCATCCCTATACCATCTGACCACAAGGACCTGAACAATATTGATACTGCCAATTTTGAAGTAGTCAAAACGTAAGTAGTCGGTCTACAATGTCTTGCTGAAACAAATATAATACGTGTATATACTTACTATGTAGTATAGTTAACAATATACATCGACACGTAGATATCACACGGTCCTTTATAATTTTTATTTAAGATGAATTTGTTATTAAGAAAATGACGTGATCTTCTCCAGTACAACTCTTTGTCCTATAGATAGATGACCTCTTGTCTTCATATTCTCGACATACACATATAAACGCATAAACTTGTTAAATCTGTACGAAAAAAGATAAAAAGATCGTTATATATTTATAATAATATTAAATTTTCACCCAAACCGAAAAAAGAGAGAGAATCTGTGCATGTTGCTCAGAAAATCTTCAAAGCGTAATCTGGGCTTACGTTAGCGCTCACGAACCCCTAGGGATCTCCTATATATGTTTTTTCATTTCCCCATAAAATCTTTCATCATCTAAAACAGTATTATCATATCTTCTCTTCTTCTATATATTCCCTCCCCCTTTAGTGTCCTGACAGACACAATCTTGGTTCTTGTTCTTGATTCTTGATTCTTGATTGATGAATCGTAAAATGACGTCAACCTTTCTTCTCATGACGTTCGCGATATGTACACTGGTCATAGCCGTTGGACCGAGCGAGCTCATCCGCATCGGAGCCATAGATGTCGACGGCCACTTCACCGTCCAGCCTTCGGACTTAGCCTCCGTATCGTCTGACTTTGGTATGCTAAAGTCGCCGGAAGAGCCATTGGCCGTGCTTCATCCATCCTCGGCCGAAGACGTGGCACGTCTCGTCAGAACAGCTTACGGCTCAGCCACGGCGTTTCCGGTCTCAGCCCGAGGCCACGGCCATTCCATAAACGGACAGGCCGCGGTGGGGAGGAACGGGGTGGTAGTTGAGATGAACCACCGCAAAACCGGGACGCCGGAGCCACTTGTCCGGCCGGAGGAAATGTATGTGGACGTTTGGGGTGGAGAGTTATGGGTTGATGTGTTGAAGAAAACGTTGGAGCATGGCTTAGCACCAAAATCATGGACTGATTACTTGTATCTCTCCGTTGGTGGTACACTCTCCAATGCAGGAATTAGCGGTCAAGCTTTTCACCATGGTCCTCAGATTAGTAACGTCCTTGAGCTTGACGTTGTAACTGGTTAGTTTAAAACATTCAAGTTCATATGTATAAATCCTGTAGTCGAATTAATTGAAATTTTAATAACAAAAAAAAAAAAAAAATTTNAGTCGAATTAATTGAAATTTTAAAAAAAAAAAAAAAAAAAAAATTTAGGGAAAGGAGAGGTGATGAGATGCTCAGAAGAAGAGAACACAAGGCTATTCCACGGAGTTCTTGGTGGGTTAGGTCAATTCGGGATCATTACACGAGCACGAATCTCTCTCGAACCTGCTCCCCAAAGGGTAATTTTTTTTTTTTTTAAAGGATTTTATGTTGTCACGTAATAAAATTTCTTGGCGGGTCCGTTAGTTATAACCTTTTTACTGTTGGTGACATAATTTAATTTAATTTTTTTTAATGGATTTAGCAAATTAAATGAATAAAACCCGAAATGATATATTATGACAGGTGAGATGGATTAGAGTATTGTATTCGAGCTTCAAGGTGTTTACGGAGGACCAAGAGTACTTAATATCGATGCATGGTCAATTAAAGTTTGATTACGTGGAAGGATTTGTGATTGTGGACGAAGGTCTCGTCAACAATTGGAGATCCTCTTTCTTCTCTCCTCGTAACCCCGTTAAAATATCTTCCGTTAGTTCTAACGGCTCCGTTTTGTATTGCCTTGAGATCACCAAGAACTACCACGACTCCGACTCCGTTACCGTAGATCAGGTACACTTTATTTATTAATTCCTCAATTTTTTACTCTAATTTAGAATAAAATTATACTGTCTTTTTATATTGATGAATATCTGGAAGGATTTAACGCTATGCGATTATTGGGGAAATCATGATTAAGAATTTTGGTTTTCTTTTAGTTTATATGATTGAAAGTGGTCTCCATAGTATTTTTGTTGTGTCGACTTTATTATAATTTAATTTGGAAGAGGACATGGAGAAGAAGCCACAGAGGATCTACAGAGATCTAGCTTTTCCACCTGAACTTAATAATACACAAATATATTTTTCTTCTTCTTATGTCTAGTTTATCACTAGCGAATTAATCATGGTTACTAATTAAGTAGTGGACGGGGTCATGGACCACTCACCAAATAATGATTCCTCTTTTCTCTAATTAAATTTAATAAAACCAACTCTACTGGAATCTTAACTTATCCTTGGTTTTGGTAGCCTTTAATAGCTAAACAGTTTTTTAATTTTTCCCCGTAACTTTATTTTCCTTTTCCGGATTCAATAGAAAGTGGATTTTTTTTGTTTGTACAGGAAGTAGAGATTTTGATGAAGAAATTGAATTTCATACCGACATCGGTTTTCACGACAGATTTACAGTATGTGGATTTTCTGGACCGGGTTCACAAGGCGGAGTTGAAGCTCCGGTCCAAGAATTTATGGGAGGTTCCACACCCATGGCTCAACCTCTTCGTACCAAAATCAAGAATCTCCGATTTTGACAAAGGCGTTTTCAAGGGCATTTTGGGAAATAAAACAAGTGGCCCTATCCTTATCTACCCAATGAACAAAGACAAGTAAGCCTCGTCTCCACATTACCATTTACTTCTTCTAGAGTTCTAGATATTTTTTTAGAAAATATAAAAACGAGTTTTGCATGCATGCAAAGTTACACTTGTGGGTATTAATTACTGGTCCAAAAAACAAAGTTTTGTCCAAATTCAAAAGAAATAGCGACACGTGGTACATGGAATAGTCCGAAAACGTTGTCCACATGTGCATCGAATCGAACCAGCTTAAGATTGACAATTACGCCTCGTCGGCTCGTCTTTCTCTTTTAGTTTTGGTTCCTTGTCCAATTTGTAACCAAAATCCGACGGTCCAGATTGGGTTTGTTGTTTTTTAGCTCCTATAACTCATGGTGGTGGGTCCCAATCGGATTCTCCTAAACCAAACCGATCTCAACGACTCTCCCACACATCATTTATTCAATTATACATATTGTCGTGCTTACGTGTCGCAATTTGGTGTTATGCCAGATGGGACGAGAGAAGCTCAGCTGTAACGCCGGATGAGGAAGTGTTCTATCTGGTGGCCCTATTGAGATCAGCTTTATCGGACGGTGAGGAGACGCAGAAGCTAGCGTATCTGAAAGATCAGAACCGTCGGATCTTGGAGTTCTGTGATCAAGCCAAGATCAATGTGAAGCAGTACCTTCCTCACCACGCAACACAGGAAGAGTGGGTAGCTCATTTTGGGGACAAATGGGATCGGTTTAGAAGCATGAAGGCTGAGTTCGATCCGCGACATATACTTGCTACTGGTCAGAGAATATTTCAAAACCCATCTCTGTCTTTGTTTCCTCAACCGTCTTCTTCGTCGTCGGCTTCATGGTGACACAGGACAAAACAGAGGGAAAGTAGTTGAGAATATATTCTTCCTGATGTATATATATGACCTAATAGAGAAGCATCAGAGAGATTAGGTTGGGGTCTTTTGTTAAAAATTAGAGTAGAAGATTCAAATTAGTCAAACTTTATTGTTTCTTTCTTTTACATCACGGATTTTTTAAAATGGGTTTAGGACAGCTAAAACCCGGTTAAAATTAAAAATAGACAACAATCAAACCTCAGGACAGTTTCGGATTATTATACATCTATGGTTGATGAACGTATTATACTTTATCGTCGTGGAACCACCATCGAGTCTCCTTTGGAGATCTTCCATTCTTACAATTCTTCACATATCGGTCATTGTCGGTTGGTCGTTGCTGCAACAAAACCAACCAAGAGAGAGGAAGCTTTTAGCTCTGTGGAAAATCAAAGAGAGCAGAGTTCGTATGATGGTGAGTTTAAGCGCTGTATGTACCTTTTCGGTTGAGCTTGAGAGCATGGAGAGGATGCTGATGCAGATAGAACTCACTGTCATGGCTGGAGACCACGAATCATACAGAATATCTGCAAATGATACACAACGATCAGATTCTTCTTTGGAGTGGTGTATGTTTAAAATGAGCTATTGAACAATTAAATGCAAGAAACGCCGCATATCCAAAACGTTTCAGTCATTCTGTTTATTTTCTCAACACTACTGATCATATGACTTTTATGGATATGGGTGAAGCATTGGATGCTAAAGCAACATCTTAAGGTATATAAAGCAATGAAGAGACTGTATATATTTTCGAGTAACTCTGCAAATTAGTTCCTGAATGCAGATTCACGGCACTTCTAACACGGTTTATACAGCTCCTATGTTGTTTGATCCGTATTAACAGTCTCACCCTAAAGTAGCACTGGATAAAAAAATTCTACTGAACTTTTTTACTTTCGTATGGAAAACAACAGATTAGCTACGCCAAATCAATCTAAAGTGATAGATTGTAACCAAAAGAGCAAGAAACCGAGGTCAATCACGTACCTAAGCAAATATGCCCATTGCTGTAAATGTGAGGATGCAGAGGAGCTGGAGGAAGAAAAATTACCTGTACAGTGGAAAAACATTTTAAGGGAAAACTTACAATACTCAAGTCAACTCGAGAGAGATCATGAGATTCCCCGATGAAGCAGAGATCAATCCTGTTGACTAAAAGTGAAAATTCATCATTGATCATCAAGCATTATTTGTGAATCCCATGAAGTTTAGGGTCTAAACTAAGTATTCAGCTCTAGCAGCAAAGTCATTAAGCTTCAGAGTGTATATAATTCGAACACTCACTTGCGGTGATTCCATAGGATAATGCTCTGGAAAATCAACTTGAAGCTGATACGTATCGTTCGCGTACAGAGTTCCTGGAGCTCCGATAACTTCAATTATCCATCT
The DNA here is from genome assembly GCA_900406395.1 of Kernera saxatilis. NCBI lineage: Eukaryota > Viridiplantae > Streptophyta > Magnoliopsida > Brassicales > Brassicaceae > Kernera > Kernera saxatilis. Next base: position 17,161 of record OVAY01000895.1, on the reverse strand, counting down.
GTAATCCATGAATTTCACATCACCATTCCCAAATCTCAATCGATCAAAGTAAAGTAGCTAACAAACAAAAAAAAAGCAATCACGATGGTGAGGTGGGAATCCAAAGTTACCTCTGGAGATTATCGGTGACCTTGTGTTTGAACCCTGTGGGTGGGTTCCTCTGCCACTCGATAAGCTCTTTCTGAAGACGATTACACGCGATCTTGCTCAGAGCCTAACGCAGTTTCCAACAAAGTCAATAAACAGTCAAAAACCCTAATTCGAAAACCAAAAGTCAATGACACACACACACAAATAAACAGAGCGAGTGAGAGAGAGAGAGGGGGGGACCTTGCGAGAAGGAGCACCGGAACTTGTCATGGCTTTCTAGAGATGGAGAGAGAAAGAGATGATCCCCTTTGGAGAAGAAGAAGAAGAAGGAAGAATCGAAAATCGGAGGGCTCAGATTTGTGGGGCCTCTCTGATCGTAAGAGATCTCTATCAGACATTCAGATCGGAAGAGGACGGTAACGATGGTGCCACGTGTACTATCCTGCGCTCTTAGATCTATGACCGGTTTCGTTTATTTGTGTCAGCGATGCAGCCAGAATTATTATACTGCGTCAAACGTCCAAGGGTATAACAGTAATTTAAGACATTCTGCCTGCGTATCCTTTGCCGCTCAGATACATATTATATATTTTCTTTATGTGTGTGATTTGTAAAATTGAAAATTAACCTAACCACATCTCCAATGGTATTCTAATAAAAATCATATTATTAACAACTATTGTTTTTTTAGATGATTAAAAGTAATCAGCCCTTTGATTATATCATATTATAACGTGGGGTTAAAGAGTTTATTAGAAGAAAAAAAGTGAACAAGAAAAAGGAAATAAATTATAGAATTTGCATGTTATATTAAGGTTATAGAGGCATTTTCTCGAAAAAAGAAGTGTATAGGAATTAATACTTGTTGTTTGCATGTGTATGTCTTTTTCTCATTTGGTTTTTGAACTTCCCAACAAAGTTAGAAGCTCAAAAAGGGATTGTGGGTACTATTGATGCAAGATAAGAAGAAGCATTTATGCAAAAAGCCTGTTGTTTCGTGCTCAGAGGAGGGACCATATATATTTGAATGTCCTTCTTTTCTTCTTTCTTTTGACAAGGATATAAAAAAAAAAAAAAAAAAATATTGGACTTTGTTGTTAATTAATTGTTTCTTTTTTATTTGCCAATTCTTTAAAAAAATACTAATTATTATTATTAGTAGGAGGAGGTATAGCCGTATAGGTAACTATGCATAATGCTTTTGCTGCAGGCTGCAGCATTGGCTCTTACTCTCTAGGTGCTTCGTGATTTCAAAATCTTCAGTGCTTTTCTTAACACAATAATTGAATATATAAACCAGCTTTGACCACTGATTACCTCGAATTGTGTTTTCCTAACGTCAAGGATTTATTACATGTGCTTTTAAATTTTTATTTTTTTTTGCTAAACTTTTATGTGCTTTTAAAATTATAATGTTACACAATGAACAATAACATAATATATAAGTTACTCGTAGAAAACTTTGTTAATTTTCGTTAGAAAATTTTGAGGTAGTCTATGGATAGACTAGTAACTAGTAACTGCGCAGTATATATAGGTTTCAAAAGCTAACCTCGCTACGAGTCAACTATGTTTTTATATATTCGGACTTGTATGAGTATGAATAATATAAATATTGCTTCTTGGTTACATATTGATGTATGTGGAGTAAAGATAACAGTGTCCCCAAAGCTTTTTTTTTTCAACTTATTTTTTCTTCAAGCAGAAGAAGATGGAGGAGTTTAGGGTAACAAACGAGTTTTCATCTCTCACTAGTATTTCGTTGGATTCAAGATACGTCAAGGCTGTGCGGTGCCTTGTAGAAGAAGTAATCGATATAGGTGGTAGAGAGGTTGAGCTTTGCAACGACATTCTGATCCAACAACTGTTTCCAGGAAGGAGAAGATCCGGTTTTGGTTTGTCTTCTGAGATCAAATCCGAACTATGCAGTTCAGGTTTCATGTCTTTGCCTGAGAACCATGAGATTCATATCAAAATCACCAAGCTTCTGAGTTTGTTACAACAGGTCAGTCACTATAATCTTCGTTATAATTATGAAAATACTCAGTTTATATGAAAATCTAATCTAAACCGCAAACTCTAAAACTAAAACCCTCCCCTAGTCTAAAAAACTAAACCCGAAACCGTACATCCTCTCTTAAAACTTAAATTCTTAACCATAAATTCTAAAATAAATGGTCTATTTGCTTCATATAAACAAAATGGTCTATTTTTGTTATAAAAAATCCTAATTATCCCATAATCTTTTTACTTGGTTTTTGTTTCAACCTTATTTCTGGTTAAATCCGGTTTGCGTCTCCCGGTTATCAACAGGTAGAAGAAGGATTTGACAAGTACTGCAATCAGTTGGAGCAAGTGACTTCATCATTTGAGGAAATAGCAGGAGAAGGATCATCCAAAGTATACACCGTTTTAGCTCTTCAAGCCATGACTCGACATTTCGGTTGTCTCCAAGAAGCTATAATCTCTCAGCTCAACTCTGTTCGTAGGAGATTCATCATCTCTCAAGATGTTCCTAAAATCATCAGCTCTGGTTTGTCACAGCTCAGCTTGTTCGATGGGAACACTTCTTCAACGCTTCAGCGTCTCGGTTTGGTTCAAGGACCACAAAGACATGCTTGGAAACCCATCAGAGGCTTGCCTGAGACTTCTGTAGCGATTCTCCGAGCATGGCTCTTTCACCATTTCTTGCATCCGTCAGTTTTCTTGCTGCCTAAGTAATTCAATAGTTTAGATGGAAGTACAATGTTTGAGAATAACATTTGATTGTTGTAATGAAAACAGTTATCCGAATGATGCAGAGAAGCTGATGTTGGCGTCTCAAACAGGGCTTTCAAAGAACCAAGTACCTTCCTCTGAATCTGATTCTGCTTTTTTCTATAAAAAGAATTATCATGAAAATTCTGATTGAGATCATTTTTGTTTTTGTTGTTGTTGGTGACCAAAGGTATCGAATTGGTTTATAAATGCTCGAGTTCGACTCTGGAAACCGATGATAGAAGAGATGTATAGAGAGGAATTTGGAGATTCCTTTGATGAATCCATGCAAAGAGAAGCCAATGATGATTCAAATTGACTGAAAAGAAAAAACAGAACAGAGGTTCACGCCATCTAACTCGATCTATGCTTCTTCCTTCTTTTTATGAATTTGTTAGTCATTTTTATCCCTTCTTCTTTATCTTTCTATCTTTACTCTTTCCGAAAATCAGCATTGTAATGTGCACTGGACTCGAGTTTCTTCGCTTCGCCTATTTTTGTTACAGCCTGAAAAAAATGTTTTAGACTTGATCAGAAGATGAGAAAGATTGCAAACAAATCAAAGATAAAACATCGTAGAATAAGCAGAAACTTACTTACCTTGATGAAATCGTTGGGGACAACGTAATCACGATCTGCACGTAGAGCTAACATCCCTGCTTCAGAACATATGTTACGCATATCTGCTCCATTGAATCCCTGCAGAGACTATATTCTACTGAGAAGTTTTGTCTTGTTTTGCTTAAACAAAGACTAGACATGTATGTGTGACGAACCTCAGATAGTTTCACGACCTTTTGGTAATCAATCTCTCCTTGTTTAGTTATACCAGAAGCATGAATGGTGAGGATTCTCATTCTAGAATCTCCATTAGGCAATGGGATCTCTATCTTCTTATCGATTCTACCAGGTCGAAGAAGCGCAGGGTCAAGGACATCAGGCCTGTTTGTTGCCATTATTACTTTCACCTAAAAAATAGGAAATTTGTTGTAGAAAGTCATGAATTCATAAACGAATGTTGATTAAAACTACAAGATGCATGAAGAAAGAGACAGAGATACCTTATCAAGATGGTTGAATCCATCAAGTTGAGAGAGAAGCTCGATGAGAACTCTGTCACATTCACTAGTTTTGACTTCTCCTTCTGTGGATCGACGTCTACCAATAGCATCAATCTCATCCATAAAGATGATGCAAGGCTTTAACCAGAAGAAGAAAAAAAGCTTATCATAAGGAGTTAATACAAATCACAACAGGAATTAAGCAAAAGGGAACTTACTTGATGATCACGGGCATATTTGAACATCTCTCTCAGTAACAATGAACTATCTCCCAAGTATTTGCTTAAAATCGCGCTAGAAACAACCTACAATAAAACCAAATTATATCTTAAATCTTTAGTGTAGCCAAGAGAAACGAGCAGTTAAAAAGATTGTTTAAAACTCTAACCGTCAAAAAAGTTGAATCGGTATTGCTAGCGATTACTCTGGCTAACAATGTTTTGCCAGTACCAGGAGGTCCATAGAGAAGCACTCCCTGTTAAATAGGTCAACACAATGAATCACAAACAAAAAAAAGTCGAGACAAAACAACAATCAAATCCAAATCCAACCTTGGGAGGCTTTACTCCAACTCGTTGAAAAATATCAGGATTTGTGAGAGGACGTTCAATCCAATCTCTTAGATCTCTGATTTGATCAGATAAACCACCAAGATTTGAGTAGCTAACATCGCCACGACGTCGATGCAGCATATTATAAACCAATGGATTAACCTGGAATCCAAAAACAGATATCAGAAAGAAGTAAGCTAATAAAAACAAAGACAGAGAGAAATCCACAAAAGGAAGTTACCTTAGGAGGGAGAATTCTCATTATCGTCAACGTTGTTCTTTCATGAGTAACTCTGGTTCCAGAAATTAGCTTTGATTGATCCACTTTGCTACAGCAATTCACTACGTAACGACGTCCTTCGTTTCCTTTCACAACATCTGAAATTGGATTTGTATAAGCGAAATGATCTGAAAACTAAATCAAGAAAAAATGAGTTGAGAAATTACATCGTCCTTTGTCTTGAGGTTTCACAATTTCTCTAACCCATTCCGCACGAGTAGTGGTAAGGTACTTGAGTTCGTCTCCAGTTTCTTTAAACTTTTTCTTCAAAGCTTTCAAATTCTCCTTTGCTGAATCAGAAAACATTTGTCACTGCATACTCAGAAATTTGGAGGAGCCTAAAAACAGAAGACGTCTAAGGCAATCGAAGAACTGGAAATTTAGGGTTTAAAAGGAATCTGGACCAGTTTCGGCTTCTTCTTGGAGGCTGTTGCGAATGTCGAGATCAACCTTGTACATAACAATGGCGTTAAATCTCCTCTCTGACTCTTCTTCTCCGTATTCCATGAAAGCGAACTAGAAAAGCCTTAAGGTACAAATCAAGAAGACGAAGGCTTTACGATTCTGAGAATTTTTTCGTTGCTTTTTCTCTGCAAGCTATCTTTCAACGGAACCAATAAAGAATCTGTTATACTTCCTGTTGATTTTCATAACTGAAAGTCTGAAATATCATATTTCTTTTATTGTCCCGCTATTTTATACAAATTCGACTTCTGACCCCAAACCTTTTGCTTTCATCACTTCGACCCCCCAGAGATGCAAGGCACTTCACTTTCTGATTTCAGAAGTAAAACTCATCTCAACTCGTACTTCGTAATCAAAAACACCATTACAAAAAAAAAACAATTTTTTTTCTTTGCAGTAAGTTGTACATTTCTATGAACAGAATCATAAATAAGACAGATCGAGTAATATTTAATTTTTTTTCCGTTAAAACTCGCCCAAATTGGTATTCCCTTGCTACATCTATCATACAAAGAGGCTCCTCCAATAGCCGAGAGACACAGAACATACCGATGAGCGCTGATGAAACAATTGAGTTAGCAATGATCTGATCTCATCGTAAAGCACGAGCCTTTGCGTGTTGCAACACTTCCCTGAGCACCGAAGCTATTCGATGCGACATATGATGTTCCAAAAACATCTCCTTTACTCTCTCATACCCATTTTCCCCCATCGTTAGCCGTAACTCAACTTGCATCGCCAATTTCACTATGTTCTTCGCGAGAGGTATCACGCCTTCTTTACCCGCACTGTGTAACAGACCAGTCGTTCCGTTCACCATGATCTCCATTGTACCTCCAGCTGCGGTGCCAAGTACAGGTAGCTTAAAGGCCATGGCTTCGATTGTTATTCTCCCAAAGCATTCTCCTCTGGCTTGGGAGTTTTGGACAAGAACGTCAATGGCTGCTACATACGGAGCTACGGTTAGGGTTTTGTTGACAAAGTGGACATAGTTCTCAAGTTTCTTCTCTTGGAGAAAGTTGCGTAGTTCCGTCTCGAACTTCGTCTGCCGGCTCATGTCGCTTCCTACTACTACTGCATGCATTGTTGGTACCTGAAGTTTCTTCTCTTTGATTATTTCAAGACTTTCGTGGAAGGCTCGGAGGAACAGGTCCTGGCCTTTTCCGCGCGATACACCTGAAATAATGACAAACTAAAGTCAATTCTTTGGTAACGCGTGAACTCTTGCTCCTTAAAAGATGATGCTCCTCTGGAAACTGAGAAACATGAACGCTTAAAAAGATGGCTTACTATTAATGATGCCAAATAGTATGTCTTCATTCCGCACTCCAAGAGATTCTCGGACATGCTCGCGGAGAACTCTCTTGGCAACACTATCTTCAGCCACTGCCATCAATTCCTTGCTATTTCCTAGGTGCACGACGTAAGTTTTGGGCATTTTAATCCTGTATTCCAACAGTAATAGAACAATGTTAAGCTACAAAGAAGGAAAAAAACAGGTGAATCCAACTGAAATGGGGCTACATCTTAGTTTTGTGTATATCATTCACATAAAGCAGGAGGTGCTAAAGAGAAAACGGACCCTAGGCGAGCCTGAGTTCTGTTTTTCCAGTATTCAGCTGTTGCGTGAGAATCAATCATCGCCCCTGCAACAAATGGGAGGTGTTTAACCAGATCTGGTTTGAAATAGTGGCCTCTCATCTCATGAATCCACCAGAGGATCTTGGGTAGAACGTTAACTACATTTTCCTTCAGAACGGCATCGAGCCATTTGCCAGCCACAGCGGTATTCAAAACAATCAAATCAGCCTTGAGTGATGTATCTATGGCTTTCTGACCCTTTGCAGAGATAACCTGGAGACAGAGAGTTCGCATTAGGACCGTACAAAGCCAAAGAACTGGTCAATCAATAGTAAATGATACTCCTTTCTCCTAAAATTGCTACTTTCAGGTGAACCATATCAAGTAAAAACATGCGATTAAGGGTGGAACAAGAGAGAAATGCGGTCGAACCTGCACTCCTCGATCCAACATCTTGTGTTCTAGACTGTAGATAACCTCATCTGCTTCAAGTGGTTTCTGATTAGTGATCCAAACAACTTCAGCACCAACTCCTCTTAACAAAAACGCCAATTCCATTAACAGCAAAGGTCCGCCTATGTCACACAAAATCATCATCTCCTCAGAAAAATAGGAATTTTACCAAGAACCCAGATAAAATAGGGAATCAGATTCAGCACCTGAGAGCGATAGCTCGTGTGAAACTAACAAAACGAGCTTTGATTTCATGAAAGCTAGAGGATTCGACCGAAACTTCTCTCCCTCGAATTGGCCTCTGATCTTAGCACCAACGCTACATGAGTCGAAGTTAGATCTCACGAGAATCACCCCAACGGTTGATACTGACAAAACCAATAATATCATTAGAGCCCATCTCTTTCTTTGCATTGTGACACAGATATTCGTCGACGGCTTCCCCATTGGTTTCCTCCACCAAAGGCACATACTAGGGTTTCAACATCCAAAATCTTCGCAAATTCCTCGTCAAACTAGGTAATGGATCTCCGAAGAGACATTAAAAACTATTCCGGCGTAGAAGCTTGTGTGATTAACCGAGAAAAAACATAAAATAGAGACGAGAATTGGCAAGAAAATGGATCACTCTCGCAGCAGATCAAAATCACCAGTGAGATCGAGAAGGAAATTCTGGTCTTTAAAGGTTCGCAATTCACGCCGTTTTTGGAGTTTTCGCGATATACTTGAAGAACGTCTTGCCGTTTCATATCAGCGCGTATCTTTGAACCTGCTATTTCGACAAGAAGTTTCCTCTCCGTTTTGGATTATTATGGGCTTTTAAAAAGGCTATTACATTCCTTAAAAACATTTAACTCTGCTTTAGTCTGTATCATTTATTAATGAGGCCACTTAGAGAGAACAAGGACACCATTTAATTCTGTTTATCCAATTTTTGTCCTTGGAACTACAATATTATTGCGTGAGTATCTTATGAAATTTCAAGAGTAAAGTCAACAATAATAGCTCAATTTTTTTTTTGACAGCAATAATAGCTCAATTACAACTAAAAATTTGGCATTTGTGCTACTTTCTGTCATCGCACTACGGTTTTATGAAACAATATTCATGTTAATATACAAAACTATAGGATTATTGCTTAACTGTGAACATCTAACTATAACTATAGACTCTTACGTTTCATGACATTTATTTATATGCGAATCTGCCTACCGAACTTGCAATAAAACTCATCCAGTTAAACGGTGCGACAATCTATATATATTAAGGATCTTAGTTATCATTAGCTGTCGTAATATATGTGTTCTAAAAGTTGTTTATCTGCTTTTTAAAAATAAATGTGGGCAAGAGCTTTTGTCCAAACAAATGCTGTTAGTTTCTGACTCGCCATTTCCTCATTTAGCACTATCATCATCAACCATCGATTCATTAATTATTATTTTAAAAACTCATCATAATTCGCTTTAGAATTTGTCTATTTTTCCCAATATTCCACCTGCCGTTTACCATCTCTACACTAGAAAATGTTTATCCAAAAAATAAAAAAAAACAAAAAATACAGGCATGAATCAAAAAAACACATAAATAATGTTGTTAACACAATACATTGATTCTCCTCGAAAGGTTTGTGTCGGCTGTTCCAATCTACGACAAACCAAGATTTAATAAAAGAATTAAAAAAAAAATATATATATATATATATAGAAGGAAAATTAAAATAAAACATTTATTACTATATGGACACAAAGCCGTTAGGTTCCTTCCGTTAGCGTCGACGAGGCAATTGGCGTCCAAGTCTTTTGTTTTTGGCCACTTTCACCAACCTCGCGTCCGACACATCTACCTTATTTATTTCATTTTTATTTCAGTTCTACTTTTTCTATTATTTATTACACAACCTCCATAGATCCTTGGGACAAGGAATCGACCCATCATAAAGCTTAGAACTCTCTTATGATCAAATACCTTTTCCTCATGTCATATATATTTAATCATTTATATTACTTGATGGTTTAAGAAAATATGTTTCTTTGTTAGTCAAATAATTTGATTTTTCGTTACAAGGAAGGAAATTGCCCTGTCACCAACTGGTTGTTAAGGCCAGTTAATCCATCTATTAAGCAATTGAGCAGACACACTTCTTCCTCAAAGAACATTTCTGACAAATCAAATTATCTAGCCCCCAGGGGTGGGTTTGTAATTTTAGCATCTTCTTATTTAATATATTGAATCTGTTGACATTTTCTACATTTTTGTATTTATTAATTATGTAAAAAATTAGAAAATCCTGAACAATGGAGTACTTAATTAATTTCCACCTTTGCACGTCACTTAATAAGAAATGAGTGCCCGATGTATTACGCGAACAAAACACGTATGTCTTTAAACAGTAGGATATCTAAAAAATGTTGTTTTCATTTAAATTACAATACATGTAGAGAGTTTTATCGTTATGATGATTTAACAACCTTATATAATAGTCTCATAAATTAGTTATGAAGTATCATGTCACGTAACACATGTTTCATGTTCGCTTATATCCAGGGATTCGCAATTATGTACGAAAGAAAAAAAAAACATATGTTGGTTCACACTAACCTATGATTTTATCAGCACAACAGCAACTAACTTGAGATGCTTTTAGTTGTTGTCAACAAATAAAATAAATTGCTTTTAGTTAATTAATCTACTAAGCTTTGGTGAACAAATTTAATAGTAAATTAATTCAACGGTTGCTTGAATTTGTGTCCAAGCTATTAAACTTATAAAAAGAAAAAATACAATACGAAATTCAACTCTTTTCTTCATTTTTAAAAAGTTTTCGTTTATTTTTCTATTCTATTTATTTGAATATAAGCACCAAGTCAAGTCAATGACAACACAGTATTCGCTCTGGTTCAATTATATATGTTTGTTTATCCGGTAATTTCGAAAAATATAAATGCATAGAAAGTCGTATTTGCAAAATATTCTCTATTATCTATAATAATCCAAATAGAAAAATAAATAATATAATGAATTTCCTGCTCGCGTGCTATTCTCTAAATGGTTTGCACAGAAAAAACCAACATAAATTAATAATATAATGATAAAATTGATATAGAAGCTTCGGATGGAATAAAATTCAATAAATAATTACTGGTAGAGATTGTCAAATTTTCTCCATAGATTATGATATTGTTGATATTTGTTAAAGATTATTTTATTAATTTAAAAATGTTGGGGTTTGTTGTCGAGGTTCCAATGATAAGATGGGTTGGTTCTGTTCTTTGTGAGTGACAAAAAAAAAAGAGAAGAATTTTGTTTATTATAATTGCAATTATTAATCGTCTGTTGGGATTGGGTGTCTTCTTCTCTTTTCTCTCTCTTTTTGTCTTCGACTGTTCGAAGTTCTTCTCTCTTTTTTTCTGTGTTCCCTGATTCAGCCACACCCACAATCTCTCTTTTGTAGGGTTTTTAAACTCTCTCTCAGGTTGTGATTTATTTTATTTTATTTTTTTATAATCGTTTGTTCTTAGTTTCTTCTTGATTCAATCAAAGCTATGATTGATCTGTACTGTGTTTCTTTTTTTAAAAAGCGTTTCCTTTTTGGAAAGAAATTATCATCTTCTCTGTGTTAATTATCTCTCATCGCTTATGAAAGTATGAAATCATCAGAAAAAAAAACATAAACACTTTATATATGGATCTTTCATGATTTCATCATCCTCTGCTTTTTGTTTTAGCGTCACTGAATTGAAGTGGAAAACTTTCTTCCGTATAAAGATTAGGGTTTTAATTATTTCCTAAATTGGGGATTTCTGGGTTTCATTTCTTATTTTTTCCTTGAATTTTTCATCTGTAATTGCGGCGTGAGAATACGATGTTTTAACCTCTCTCTCAAGATTGTTCCTTTTATTATCCAGAATTTAGTTTCAAACTTACACGTCTCTCTCTCTCTCTCTTGCAGGAAATCTCGTTTTCGGACAAAAGCTCAATCGGATGAGAGACTCACTGTAACAACATTTTTGATTAAATCCATGGCGGTTTATTACCCAACTAGTGTCGGCATGCAATCTCTGTACCAAGATTCCATCTACCTCAACGAACAACAACAGCAACAACAAGCTTCTTCTTCCTCCGCCGCATCTTTCTCCGAGATTATCTCCGGCGGCGGCGGAGGCGGTGGTAACTGCCTGGAAATCCCAAGCTCCGATGGTGTTCGAAACGAGATGGTTTTTATCCCACCAACAAGCGACGACGTCGTCGTCACAGGACTAAACGGGAACGTAACGGTCTCAAGCAACGATCTAAGCTTTCACGGTGGAGGACTTTCCTTAAGCCTCGGTAATCAGATCCAATACCATTACCAGAATCTCTCCAACCAACTGAATTACAACAATCCAAATCCTTCTTTGTCTGATGAGAATGGGAAGAGCTTGAGTCATCATCATCATCATCATCAGCATCATCAAGCTGAGCAAATTCCTTCCTCTGGTTACAACAATGGAGTCGGATTCTACAACAATTACCGTTACGAGACATCAGGGTTTGTGAGTAGCGTTCTGAGATCTCGTTACCTTAAACCAACACAGCAGTTGCTCGATGAAGTTGTTAGTGTCAGGAAAGATTTGAAATTGGGGAATAATAATAAGAAGACAAAGAACAATAAAGGTCAAGACTTTACTAATGGGTCGAGTGATAACAACACAGAAGATGAGAAATCGGAGGAGTTGTCTCCTTCAGAACGTCAAGAACTTCAGAGCAAGAAGAACAAGCTTTTAACAATGGTTGAAGAGGTAATTATTTTAATTAAAAGCCACTAATTTTGAATAAAATTTTTGAGTTTTTTGGGTGATGATTTGTTTTCTGAAAAATTTGCAGGTAGATAAAAGGTATAACCAATACTACCATCAGATGGAAGCTTTAGCTTCGTCTTTCGAGATGGTAACAGGTCTTGGAGCAGCTAAGCCTTACACATCGGTTGCTCTGAATAGAATCTCCCGCCACTTCCGCTGCTTGCGGGATGCGATAAAAGAGCAGATTCAGGTAATTAGAGGGAAGCTTGGGGAGAGAGAGTCTTCTGATGAACAAGGTGAGAGGATACCGCGTCTTAGGTATTTAGATCAAAGGTTGAGACAGCAGAGAGCTTTGCATCAACAGCTTGGAATGGTTAGACCAGCTTGGAGACCACAAAGAGGCTTACCTGAAAACTCTGTCTCTGTACTCCGCGCTTGGCTCTTTGAACATTTCCTTCATCCGTAAGTGTTTGATTAAGAGAATCTTCTTGGTCCTCTTTACTTAAGAAATAACCATTTCAAGCTTTTTTTGTAGATATCCTAAGGAATCAGAGAAAATCATGCTTGCGAAACAGACAGGGCTATCGAAAAACCAGGTAACCCAGAAAGCGAGCTCTCACTTTTGTTGTTGGCTCAATCTTTGGTCTTGCTTTTATTTGACTGGTTCTCTGGTTCTTGACACTTCTAGGTTGCAAACTGGTTTATTAACGCGAGAGTTCGGCTATGGAAACCGATGATCGAAGAGATGTATAAAGAAGAGTTTGGAGATTCATCAGAATTACTCTCTAACTCTAATCAAGACAACAACAAATTGCCGGAAACATCTCAGCTCAAACACGAAGACTCTTCTTCTTCGCAACAACAGAATCAGGGGAACAACAACAACATCGCATATACATCTGATGCAGAAGAAAACCTCGTCTTTGCAGATCCAAAACCAGACCGTGCTACTGGAGATTACGACAGCTTGATGAACTATCATGGCTTTGGTATCGATGATTACAATCGCTACATTGGCCTTGGAAACCAGCAAGATGGAAGATTCTCTAATCCCCATCAATTACACGACTTTGTCGTCTGAAAAGTTTCTGGGCTTTCACAAGCTCAAGAACTGGCAATGCCAGTGATTGGTTTGGGGGGTATGATTCTTGAAGCGCAAGAAAACGCGCTTTTCGCATTTTTATAGATAGGGGATATATATATCCAATATATATCTGTAATATTTGTTGTGGCATATATAAAGGTTAGATTTTGTGAAAACTGTAGGTGTTAGCCTTTACATTTGTATATGAAATTGAGCCTTATGTACACTTTTCGTAAGCCAATATTGTAATGTTTGTGTATAATCTTCATGGTGGTATAAACAATACTTTCAGGTGTGAACGTAAAAAATAATGATATAATTCCCGTATCTGTTACAAGTGTAAATCTGGTTTTCTCATCTTCATTCATACTTTTTGAGCATTCTGGATCAAAGAAACGTCATGCTGTTTGTTTCAATTTCCGAACAAGAAACAGCACGTGATGGAGGTTACAGAACTTCTTAGAGACTCTGCAAATGGCTGGCGAATTCTCTAATATCTCTAAAATGATAAGTTTGTTTCATAACTAGAAATTATCCCCATAGGTTACACTGAAACACACAAAATATCCAAACAAACAAAAAAAGTTAAAAGACACAGCTCTAAAGGCTAAAGCTGAAGCTCGATATCTGTTTTTTACAAAGCTTTCCTAAATAACCCACATTCCTCTGATCCAGATCGAGGGGTTTCATCAAAGCTGAGATGTCTGGTTAAGTCCCTGAAATGTGTATTTTTGGTTATTATGAGACAATTTCAAATCTCGCTTAAATTAGTAAAACATGATTGAAATTTCAGTCTATGTATCCTTACCTCTATGCTTGATGAAGAACGGTTATTACGATGTCTAGACCAAAACCCTTTCTTCAACGCAGAGTCTTTGGACAACGGTTTACTCCACTTGGAGCTTATAGAAGCGAAGTGCCATTTCAAGAATGACTTAGACGAGCCTTTGCTACTGCAACTAGGTTCCATCTTCAGAGCTTTTCCTTCTCGTTTCCCCGTCTTCTGGAACATAAACTCATCGCATTCACTCTCGCCGTAACTATCCACCACACGGTTTTTACATCTTTTGTAGTGCTTCGCCTTCGCTTCCGCATCCGCCTTTAGGGCTTTCCTTGTTATTTTTGCAACCCGTTTCTCCCCAATTGTGCAAATGGGACAAGCAGGATCGTACTTCTCTATCTCTGTAGTCATGGTCTCCAAGCACTCTGCATGGTAAACATGTCCACACGCAAGAACAGCAGCGATTGGGAGCTCGAAATTGGCAATAGAAGACCTCTCGGTTAGTAACTTTGAGCAAGCTCCACAAGTCTGCTGATCGACAACCGAAGGAGAGAAGGAGAATCTGCTGCTACCACCACTAAGTTTCCGTCTGCCAGAACCCAAGTGTTCGCTATCAAAGGACCATCTCTCCCTTTGAGAATACGCCACGAGCTCAGAAAAAGTGTTCAACGACCAGCCACCTTCAGAAGAAGCGTATTGGGATCCAGTGGCAAAGTCATTGCTACAGGTCGAAAGCACAAAGGACGATCTTCCTTCAGAGACTGAGTAATTATTATTTGGGGATTTCAGTCCTAAAATCTGACTATCAGAAACCTGCCTAAACAACTGATGCCCGGGTGAACGCCGAGCCCGTCTTGATGGTGTGGATTTTGGAGGAAGCAAACGTGTATGAGCCGATGACAGATCACAGACTGGTGTGGAAAGAGAAGGCGTGGAGAACAAAGGCTTCGGAAGAGCTGATGGCACAATACTCGGTGAGTCAACTAAATTCTTCACCTGAAACATTGAAGAGCCAATAAGGGGTTAAGATACCCTGAAGGAATGAAAATGATACTTCCCTATGAGAGAGAAAAAATGAAAAGGAAAAACCCCGCACTCTTAACCACAAAACTGTAGGGAAGGAGAATAAACCGACAGTATTAAGCTAAAACTAGAGTCAAGTCGATTATCTCACCTCAATGGGCTCATGGCTTGGCAAGGACGAATCTGCAGCACAGAAAAGAGTAACGTAAGACACAGCAAGAATACAATAAGCAAGCTTAGCTCATTACAGTAAAATGCTTCTCGGTTGCAAGAAGATCGAATATGGTAACAGACGTCCTACCTAAAAGCTCTCTGGCAACTATATCTAATCAACAACCAGAGAGATATTGAAAACTAGCAACCTTTACTTATACTGTAGGATGAAAACAAAACGTTGATGAAATGGAAAGAACTAAAACCGACAATCAAAACAACGAGATAGATTCCAATCCGATTAAGCTCCCAATAGTTGTTGTCTGACCGAATTACCTGAAGAAGGTGGGACCATCGAATTTGTGCCCATTTCTGGAGTTGCTGATTTCTGAGAGGCAGGAGTCCCTAAATGCCCATCAGGAGGGGTTCCTCCCTCAGATAGAGTTCCTCTTTCAGAGCCTAATGACATCTTATCCATGCTAATTCCTCTACTCCCAACATATGGACTGTAATAAGGTGAACCCTCAATCTCATCAGCCACCCGTCTCCTATTGTCACGTCGAAAACTCCATTGTGGCGAGCATGCTGAATTCCGATGAAGAGCTGCACCTGCAGGTCCACTACTAGGAGGAACCTTTCTGTCTTTCACAGCTACACAACAAGCTGAACCCATAATCTTTCACAAAACTATTTCTCTATCAGATGATTCCAATACTCTGCTTAACACACAACTTCCAAACAATTTGCACGTCCTCACGCAGTAACAGTCACTTATCTTCCTATTGTAGGGAACCCTGCAAAAATAGGTCATAGTAGGGACACCAGGAAATTATAAGACTCATTTCAACTGGTAAAAGAGCAACCTGATAGGCCTGGTCACTAGATCGAAAAAGGGTAAAGCAACCAATAAGATCTGAAATTCTTACGACCAAAGTGAAGAAATTATAAAGGAGATTTATCATTCAAATACCAAGAAAAGTCCTTAGAACAAAGGGAAGTGCATCTCGAAAACAAACTCAAATACCCAATATCCTAATTTTGATTATGTTCATGTAATCTATATCTGAAAGTATTTCACATAGTCCTGAATAACTGAGTCTAAACCCGAAAATCCAAATTCATCACAGAAACGATCTAACAATACACAAGTAAACAAAAATCTCAACCTAGAATTCTAAGTCAATTCGTAATCACGTCAGGAAAATCCAAAAAAAAAAAAAAAATCTATAACCAGCAGATGGATAGATTCAACACCGATGTCGGGAACAAAGGCTCACCAAAGCAACGAAGGTTTCAGCGAATCAAAACACGAAGGGCGTATAAAGATACATGCGTAGATAAGAAAGGGCACACGTACGGAGACAGATCCTCCGGCGATTAATAAACGGCGGAGATAACCGTTGATCGGGACAAACCAAAATCGATCTGAGAGAGAAAGACGATGGGAAGAGAAAGCAGTTTTGGGTGCGTCTGCGTCTGCGTCTGGGGAGGAAGAAACACGCACGGGGAATTGTGCCACGTTCCTCACTTTTTTTTTGTTTTTAATTTTGTTTTTTTTTAATTTTCGCTTTTTCTTTTTCCTTTTTTTTTTTTTACTTTTGCTTTATGGTAAAGTTTTGTCTATTTCGGATTCAACAAATGAATGATAAAACCAAAATCATTATGAAAATCATAAACATCAGAGTTTAATAAGTAAATACTCCAAACCTTGGCAAAAGAGGATAAATATTGCAATATGAATATACACAGGCAGCAAATTCTAAAATTAATAATGTTAATTTTTTTTTTTTTATTGATTAGGAGAGATTGGTGGCTTCTGGACCACGGGGAGTGCGCTCTACGTGTTACTGTTTCTCCATTAGCCGCAAAAGCCAAAACTTTTCTGCCCCCAAAAAAAATTTATTTAATACTTAAATAAATATATTTTTGTCAACATTTAAATAAATAACTCGCTTTTAAATCAAAAACAATTAATGGCAACTATTGTTTCTACAACTTCTTTTACTCTCATCTCAAGTAATACTAATATACTAGTATCGAGTCCGTGCAATGTACGAGATAAATTTAGAACAAATATTTTAGATAAGATATTGTTACAATAGAT
>OVAY01000894.1:14810-41819 GCA_900406395.1 Kernera saxatilis | reverse complement strand
ATGGTGCTAAAACAATATAAAAGCTCAGGTTTAGAGAACCTTAACAAGCAACTAAAGATTACTACATCTTGAGAGCATTAGAACATGGGTGAAGAGATCTTAAGCATATAAAACAATCTCAAAAGGCAACAAAACGCATAGAAAAAATGGTAAATAATAAAGTGTAGAACATGAAGAGATAGCAATGAATATGTAAATTTGGATGAAAAGCTCAAATTGATGACTCAGAGTATTAGAATTAGAGTTTGTAACTACCCAAAGCGCTATAATAGCTTGCATCTACAACATGAACTCACTTTACAGCTACGATATGAAACATCAAAATTTTCAAATCCTTAGAAGTTTTATAATTTCAAAATTTCACTAACTCATCTTCTCCACCATTTATGCTTTGTTGTTTCCTTTTCCACCGTCATCTCAATCTTCATTGTCGGTGTCCTTTTACCAAAAAGAACAAACTGTGGGAACTTTGAAATCATGATGCTTATCGGAGACGTAGTCAAAGACGATTGATAAAGATATGAAGGCGACAATGAGGAAGAGATGCGAAATTGAGATTACGAAGGTGGCACAGATCTCACAGGAAAGCTTCGAGATCGGAGGAAGCTTTGAGATCGGAGGAATCTTTGAAATCGATACGTTATCCCGATCTCGATTTAGGTTTTCCCCAATTTTTTTAATCGAGAAATTGCAGACGTTTTAAACACTGATCAATTTTCAATTTCCAGAAAATTGGAAAAAAGAAAAATTGTTTGGTCATAATAATATAAGGACATAAGTGTCTTTATGTTTTATCATTAATGGTATATGTGGAACATTTAAGCGCTTATAGTATTTATGTCCACAAAACCTATTTTAGTGGTATTTGGAAGAATTTCTCTTTCATAATTTGCTGCTAATTAAAACTTAAATTGATTAATGTATAAAATATCAAATTTTTCTATTTGAAGAAACACATATATGTGATATGTCTACGCTCGATTTCATAAATAATCTCTTCATACTGTAAATTGAAAAATATGTTCTTGGCTATGTGATTTTCATTTTGTGTGTGTATTAAGGATCGTGATTCGTGTTACAGCACGAGCAACAAAAATAAATGTTTTTCGCACAATGGCTCCGAATGGAGAAAGCGGATATGGCGGAGCAGATCTGGCGGATCAAGCGGATCTGGCAGTGCGGATCAAATAAATTTTTTTTAAAAATTTAAAAATATAAATTTTAATTTTAAAATTCAGAGCTAAAATATAAATTTAATAGTATAACTATGAATACATTATTTAATACTTTTAAAAATAAAATTAAAAATTAAAAATTTTAATATATCATTTAATATAATTTATTTTAAATAATTTGTAATTAAAAATAATTTAATTTTGAAAAAATTTAATTTATTAATACAATAATTTGTAATAAAAATATCAACTTTAAATATCCTTTTAATAACCGAAGATAAAGATGGCTAATTAATTATTTTTATTCTAAATATTTTATTATTTATACAAAGATTTGAAATTTATTAGAAATATAATTTATAAATATTATTGTTGTAAATATTTACAATGATGAAAAACTAATTATTTTAGTAAGTGTAAATAACAGATTCATTAATTAAAGAATTGAGGGAATTCTAAGAGCTTCACGAAAAAATAAAGGAATAGTCATTTTTATTAGTTCAATTAATCTCATAATTTAAAAACTGGAAAAAGGTGGTTTGTCATCTACTTTTATGTACACAGTTCCCTTTGTAATTTTGGACCGCATGGCGGTACATCTGCTTTTTTTTTATACTTTTTTTAGGTAAATTTTTAATTATGCATGAATGGCAATTTTAAACTATTATGCGGATGATACGCTTTACAATTAAAAATAAAGACAAACTTTTTTTTGGGTTGACTAAGTGACAATTTAATTTTAATACTCTTTTGCCATCAGTTATCAATATTTTAGTTGCTTGTGTGTATGTATCTACAAATACAGATGAAAAATAATTAATACTAACGGCGATGTGTACTATAATGTTCAATGTATCTTTACGATATATAAGTTATTCATTGGCATGGTAGGTTTTGAAACGTAGAAAACGTCTTCGCTGACTTTGTGCAGTGGTGATTCATTCTTTTCAATTTCACGATACAATATCTATATTTTTGGTTATTCATTCTCCAAGGAATACCAATTATCACCCCTAAGTATATTAATCTTCAAAATATTTCTGTATATGATGATTTATTGCAGGCGTAGTTGTAAAATTTGGTTGAAAAATACAATTGCAACTTTGATAAAATATTTTGATTTCGTTATTAGAATTTACATACATAATTCTTATCTGATAGTTAATTTTATTGAATTTTCGGGTTAGCATAAATCGGTGTCCGAACATCAAAGATTGGATAACAAAAGCACTTGGTTCGTTCTCAAAAAAAAAACAAAAGCACTTGGTTTACCAAAATGCAAAACCCTATATATCAAATGTGACCGACCCTTGTAAAACGATTTAAAAAAAAAAAAATCCTAATTCTCCAATTTTATTTTGGTTTTTATATTTCTCATGAAATAGATTCCGAGTCTAAACAAAACACAAATTATTGAATGAAAAAAAAAAACTCAAAATGTATACGTAGTAGTAATTACATGTAACTTACGAGTGACATCACCGTGTAACCAACGGTGCGTTGGCCCAGTGATTTAAGCGCAAGCATTGATGCTGTTGTGTTTCTGGTTCGATTTCCGTTGGGAGGAAAGTAATCTTCTTTAAGGAAATTTCTAAAAGCTGACTCCGGGTCCGAAATAGGATTAAAGCCGAAGGCCCGAACCCATTCCGGTATTCAAAAAAAAAAAAAAAAGAAAAAAAAAAGACATCACCGTGTATATATGAAAACTAGACCAAAGGTGTTAGGTGGATAATCTATATTCTATATAATCGCCCCTCAAACGAACAATGTATATATTTTGTCAAAAAAAAAAGAAGAAATATATATATATATATTTAATCGTCTCAGATCATTTGTATCATTGACAGTTGCTATTGTTCTATTCATGATAACTATCATTATATATAATATGTAATCTAGATTGCTTAAGATCATGCAACACATCTGACCCTGTTTGACGGAGCGAAAACACGACCTGATCTTTTTTGTTTTTTTTGGTTAAACTAACAAAATCACAATTTTTAGAGACAACCACACACATGGACGATTATAGCAGGGACATCTGTGATTTACAGAAGAGAGGTTTTATTAAAAAATATTCGGTGGTTGATTTTATTGTTTGGATTTGTAAATTAAAATTAATTAATGGAGATAGCCAGATTGACGAAGACAGTTGGAGACGGTTAACGAAACAAAAATAAGCAAATTTCAACAACAGGATAAGATCTGATTTCATAATAAATCATTGTGTATGGACTATTTGGTCACCACTCTTTGATATAGTGATCCCTTCCATTTTTTTTTTTTTTTTTAATTCATCGTTTCCCTTGATACTGATAATATATTTCTTTTTATGACGTTTCCATAGTAGTAAACTAACTTTATTATGACAAAAAAAAACTTTCTATTTATGCAATCATTACTTTCTATCTTTTTTTTTTTTTTGAAACTGGATTACTTTCTATCTTACAGTGTCTAAATGACTCAATGTTTTATTCTAACACTTATCTCTAAACAATGTTCAGTCTATTGTTGTAAATATCCGATTTTTTTAAGTATAGTTGATTACTATGGATTTACAGAAAATTCGGTTTTTACAAGTTTCAAAATGAATTTAGGTTTAGACCTAGAATTTCTGTCATAAGAAAAATATTGTATTAAACTAGATTGGGTCAATAATTTTATTCCAAAATAACATCACGATTTTCATGCAAACTAAAAGAGAGCGATAAAAGAACAAAATGTACCCAACCGAAGAGACAGCCAACATCATAAAGTCTTCGCATCTCAATTTTAAATGATTCATTGAATTATTATCTTTTATTTGTCATCATATGATATGGATCACTTGGATAATAATTGTCTAACTAGAAAACTCTTTAACAAAAATGAAATAAAACAATAATTGTCTAATCAATCATTTCAAAGTGAAAAAAACTTCTCTTCTCTTTTTTGGTTCTTATATAATCATTTTATGAATACACGTTTTTGTGTTGGTCGTCACTCCAATTGTTGTTAAAACAAGAAAAGAGACAAACAAACAATTTTTACCAAGAGTTAGTAACATGTCTACGTCTTTACAATTTATTGAAAACACGTTTAAAACACAAATAAACTTAGCTTCTAATTTTGGTACTACGACCACAAGAACCCTTTGTAGAGTATGATTGGTATCCTTTTAAAGCTCACATTTTTTTGTTTACATTAGACTACACATATACTGGTGCAAATGAAAAAAAAAAAGAAGACTAGACTTCTAGTGCATATCAGATTAAAAAAGAAGAAGGAAATATTGGGCCTAAGGACTAGTCTCGGCCCATAATATATTTGAGATTTTGTTTGATATATCGGCCCAAATCAGGCACTGGCTTCCTCTTCAAGCTCGCCTGCCCAAAGACAAAGAGGAACTGTAAATTCTGAAGAAGCAGACAGAATCTGTGAATTTGATCTTGAGAAACTTTCAATCGGATTCTGTAATCAGTGTTTTTCTTCGTTTCGATTTTACTAGATGGAGTTTGTTGTTGAAGAAGGAAAACGGGTACATGAAGAATGCTACAGTTTGATCCTCGTAAGTTGCTTCGCTCTCTTTGGTTCTCCGATTTGGATCTCTTCTCTTCTTCTGGGTATCTATTCCCTTTGGAAATTTCCGTCCTTAAAGCGTAAAAAGTGTAGCTTTATTGAGAAATTAGGTTGTTAGTTGACTAGAAAATAGAAGAAAGTAGCAGCACTACTGAAGTTAGAAACTCCCCAACTTTTTTAGGGAACTTTTGAAATTTCCGGAAAAAAAGACATGAAATTTATAGGAAACGGAAGGGTTTGGAGAAACATTGATCTTTCTTTTAAAATAAAGTTGAGAGATTTCTGATTGAAGAACTTGATGATTTTGTTTTCCCACCAGCCTGCATTGTCAATTGGGAATGTAGGGCAGCTAGCTGTTGATCTTCTAGTGTCATCTACTGGTGCAGAGAGAGTTGGTTATCTCGATGCTCCTGATCTGCTTCCTTGTGTTGGAAATGACGCTTATGGCCCTCTTCCTTGTGGCGAAATCGCTCTTCCTCTCGAGGGTTGGTTTTCTCACACCTTCTGCTTCATTAAAAGATTAGATTTTGATGTAATGAGGGACAATTTGCTTCTTGGATGGTTAACCCTCTGGTTTATATGGTTAAGGAGATTTCTGGTGACTGATTCTACGGTGCCTATGGATAAGCTATAAAAGACTATTGTGTAGTTTGATGCTGCAGATCTATGCCACTTTCTATGCCCGTTATCATTGTGAAACCTCAATAGTTTTGACTTTCCTTTTGATTGTCTCTTTTCAGTTTACGAGTCATCTTCGATTACTACTACTCTTGCTCAGCAGCGGTCTCCAGTTGCAAAGGTATGTTATACTTTTGGAAGCAGCTTTGTTCCTCGTCAATTTCCATGGTCCTATCAAGTATGGATTGCATTCAAGGCTTGTTGTATTGGCACTATGAGAACCCAGTTAGTGAGACATGTTAAACTTACAATGTTTTTTTTTTTTAAAACAGGGAATGATGATTAAGTTTGCAGAGAATATAGCCGATTTTGCAGCTTCAAGTGGAAAGAAACATGTTATTGTGCTCTCGAGTTTAGACTTCCAAAGACTGCATAACTTAGATATGTCAAGGTAACGCCTTTTCTTTTTGTGTGTGCTATAAAAAAATTCATATGCCTTCCACGTAACTAAATATGGACTTTTGCAAGCAACATCAGAGATCTGTAAATCACGGAACTGGTAGATAATTGAGCTTCGCTTGCACCTTTTTTTCTCTTTATTACTAAGAACAAAGTCTTCTCAAGTTAATTTGTCTTCTCTTTGGGAATTACTTTAGAGGCCCGCAGGTGTATTATTTGTCTAACGTCGAATCTGATGGAAGAGATGATCACTGTGAAAGGCTTGGATTTGGAAGATTGCACGAGTATGATTCAGAAGGAAGATGTTGGAAGTACCTTAGCTCTGTCTTTGAGAAATACAGTAAAGAAGAGCTGACTCTCCCTTCAGAAGATGAACTCGAAGACATAGACTACTACCCAAGTTTGCCATTTGCAGCTCTTTTCTCAGCATTTAAGGTAAATACAGGCCTTATAATGAACAATTTATCCATACTTTCCGACTCATTTTATATGATTGGAACACTTACCTGGCCTGCGCGGGGTTTATGTTGTTTGGGGTTAGGCAAGAGGCTTGAAGGTGACATGCCTGCTATGTTACTGTTCTGAAGGAGACAACATTCCTGATGCATTTCTTCTAGCAGAGGCTGCATCTAAGCTTATGGGTCTGAGTGCTGACAAGTTCCATGGTAAAGTTCTATTCTTAACATCCCGGGCAATCAATTGTGAGAGCTGATGAAATTTATTATGTGTCTTCTTTTGCTTCATTTTGTTTTGCAGGGGAAGAAGGTGGGAAATGGCGGATTCCGTATTCGTGGAAGAGTATGTATGGAGCTCCTCCGGATATGTCCATGTTTTAAGACTGTTGTTGGAGCTCACAGAGTCAGACAGATGTTGTAGTAGCTAGTCAAAATATGATACAATGAGAAGTTTCTGAACACTTTGAGATGGTATAAAGAACCCGATAGAAACCTTTTTCCTGGGTTTTTTCATCATCACATCTGCTACTCTACAACAAACATAACAAGTAGAATTTCAATATTAGAATGATAGAATCTTATGTCTCTAGGGATTCTATCAAGAAAGAATCATAGAGTAGGAGGGATCCAATCATATTCTGAATACTATGTTTTAGTTACTGAAGAAGAGAGTCCGTTTGTGCTCAATATAGATTTGCAATTTCGTATACTCTGGAACATAAATGTCTTGGTCAGTATTAGCCACAGGGATAACAAGTTTCTAAACCATATGCTTTTTTTTTTGTGTGGATGCAAACCAATAATTTTCATGGACAATGATGTAAGAAATATCTCCGGGACTAAAAAGAAAGTAGTTGAGCAATAAATTCTGGAGTCATTGTGTTTTATTGTATACATAGGCCAAGGCAAAGTACTTCTGACCCTTTTTAATTGCACCTTTATTGCCAGCAGAAAATATATTTATTCCTTATTTTTACTATAGTTTTTTTTTCTTTTTCTCGTAAATAGTTTTGGATCTTGAAAGAACTGATAGGTGGGTAATTTGGTTAGTGGATTGCTTATTTCTTTGCTAATTTGAAGACTAGTACAAACTACAAATTATGTAGTATTTAAAAATTGCAGTGTCTTAGACTTGACTATTATAATCCTGGATTCTTGAACTCTATCATATTAGTAAACCTTGAAAATTTACATATGATGTAATTTATATATTAAACTAACATTCGTGGAATTTATATCTCACCGAATAAGCATTGTCTTTAGTCATAATCATAGGAATAATAATCTTAGAAAATGTAAACAACGAGTCTACAATCTAGAAGACAAAAAGGGAAACAAATTGTAATTACAAGTTTCTACTTCGTTGGCTTATCAGGCAGTATGAACAAATGGAGAAAAAGAAAGAAAATAGAGAAAGAAGAATTTTCTAAAAAGGCTTGGATCCAATAAAAAAAAAAAAAAGTCATAAAAATCCACTTAATAAAGTACTCAAAGCATTAGTATCAGAGTGGGTCACCACATCAAATCCACATTAAAATCAAACACCCCTAAAGGAGCACTGTCTTTTTCTTTATTCATCTCACTCCATGTTGCTAGATTCTGATAATCCCTTATTCTAAACTAAATAGTGTTATTACAGTTAGTTATTTATAGAATCATATCCCTAATTAGTAGTACCTACATAATGTACTATCTAAGTCTGAAAAAATACCTTACATAAGATGATGGCACGATTTGATTTCTTCCAAATTTGCAATTATTTGATTAATTATGAATCATTTTGGTTTTGGATCGTCGTATTTGTTTGCACCAGATTAAGAAAAAAGAAAAAACAACAATGACGTGGCAAATAGTCTTCCCAATACCGTTTACCTGTAGTCAACTCCTTCTTTTTTCCCCTCAAGTCCCCAAATACTCATTTACGTTTAACCTTTCACTGGAAGCTCTGTTTTAGGTTCTTTCTTTGTGTAGACTTTTTTTGTTTTTGTTTTTTGTTTACATAAATTACCAGACCACCATGCGATTCGCGGCGCCACCGCCGCGTTCCGGCGATATCTCACCGGTTCCTTCACCGTCTCTTTCACCGTCTTCCGGTGTACCTGAGGAGGTTTTTTCCCGTTCCTCGGATCCTCCTTTGGAATTTAGTCCTCCGTTGATCGCTATGGTGGTGGTTTTAGCTGCCGCTTTTCTTTTCGTGACCTATTCTCGCCTCATCTCCCGCCGTTTTATTTCACCTCTTTTCCGTCGTTTCCGGCGATGGCGATGCCGTCGGCGCCGTCTCCTTCACCTATCGTCGGCTTCCTCTGCTTCAACTTCATCCTCCGATCTCCGATCGTTTTCCCCTTTCCCTTTCGACTCTTTTCATTACTCTTCCTACTCGCCTTACGGTTTAGATGATTCGGTTATCAAAACGCTGCCGCTGTTCCTGTACTCCGCCGCCGCTTGCACCGGGAAGAGCGTTTCTGCTGCTGCGGTTGGGAAAACCTCCGCCGCCGTTGGGGATTGCCGAGATTGCTCTGTTTGTTTGTTGGAATTCGAGGAAGGAGATTATGTGCGGACGCTTCCGTTATGCTTCCATGCTTTTCACCTTGAATGCATCGATGAGTGGCTGCGATCTCACCCTAACTGTCCGCTCTGCCGTACGGCGATTCTCGGATCCGCGGCGGCCGGCGTTTTGGCGCCTATATCGCCGTTCGTCCCATTGATGGCTCCTCGAATCCGTCCAAGGCTCGACGAAGAGGCTGACGCGATCATCATCCAGCGGAGCAATTGGAACACAATCGCTGCTACTGTGGCGGCGACGATCGATCAGGAGATCACAGCGTCGGTGGAAGAGCAATCACCCGCTATTTCTCGGTTCCGGGAGCTGAAGAGATCGTACTCATTCGAATACGAGAGGGAGGAATCAGCATCAGAGAGAGTGACGATGGAGCCAGCGACGGTGTCTCCGTGGAGATACCGACGATCTACGTGGAACAAGCAGCGTCAATCTCCGTTCGGAAACCTGATTTCGAAATCGCGTGTGTTCTCGTTCCGGTACTACAGAGGCGCGAAATCGCCCTTCTTCCGGCGGAGATCGGGAGTGTTCTTCCCGATATCGGAGCGGATTCCAGCGACGGGAAGCTCATCGCGGCGGACGAAATCAATGACGAGCCCGATGTTCTTCAGAACAGCACCGCACTCGTCAAGCCGGCTAAGATGCGGAGATCCAGAGGCATTGCTGTCGCCGGAGAGATGGAGGAGAAGGGACACGTGTAGGGTAGAGATGTAGATGAGATTGGACGGTGGTGATGATAGGAAGAAAAAAATTGAAGTGGGAAGGAGAGAGCATTAATGGAATGTGGGGTTTGGCATTTAATGGAATTAAAATGGAGGAAACAGAGAAGATATAGATAGAGAGAGTGAGATTCAGAAATGCTCTGCTGCTCACAACAAGGTCAGTTTATTTTATTTTATTTATTTTTCTATAATAGCCTTACCTTTCGCCTCTCTTCTTTAATGCTGTGTTTTTTTTTTTTTTTNATGCTTTTTTTTTTTTTTTTTTTTTGAAAAAGCTGTGTTTTTTTTTTCTCTGCTAAAATACGGATTTCATTTATGAATAACGTATAGTCAGTCATAAAAATAATTTTGAATTTTCCTGACTACTATATATATTTTGTTTGTTTTACATCTATCTATTAATCGACTTTTCATACAAAATTGTGATGTGCAGGGCTCTCTATAGACGGGAGACGCCGAGACGATGTATGTATTGAAGTATTAAACGACGATGTTTTGACCTTTTTTGTTTTTGTTTCTTCTTCTCTCTTGGAGTTATCAAATGCATTAACTTCCAAAGGTGCCAAAGTTATTATAGAAACGAAAGTCAACAACCCATTAAATTTCGTTTCTATAATAACTTTAAATCGTCGGTGGATCTTTTGTTTTCTATTATACGGAATTTTATGTTTGCTAAAGCTTTTTGTTCATACTAATTTCTACTCCACTATTTAGCTGTCCATTAAATTTGACCAAAAATAATTGATGATTAATTACACTATGGAGTATGATGTTAACATCTAAGAAACATTATTCCGCGGGAAGGCTTTTTGGAAAATATGGAATAGTCACATGGACCTAATAATGATCTTACAAGGCCCAATTAAATAGCCCATATATTCAGTTTTTTGTTTTGTTTGGCAGACCCATATATTCCGCAAGAAAAAAAGACGGCAAAACAAAACGAGGTTTAGGGTTTTAATTTCGGAGAAGAAGAGGAGGAAGACGACATGTTTCCCGGGATGTTTATGCGAAAGCCAGAAAAAGCCGTGGCTATGAAGGAATTGAAGAACAATGCTGCTTTATTCGGCGGCTGGGTCGTCCTTATCCGTTTTGTTCCATACGTCCTCTCTTATTTCTCCGGTTCCAAGGAAGAGCTCAAGATCGACCTCTGATTTTCGATTCAACTATTCTTTTCCAGGTCAGAAAATTTCGGATTTTTAGGGTTAATATTGTTTACTAATTGAGCGAATTTGAAAAATCAATATGTATCAAGTTTTCATACCATTTGGTGATTCTTTGTCGGTCGATTTCACACAGTTCGATTGCTTAGTAATTGCAATTATACAGGAAATTTCTGAACATTTTTCTAGGTCCTTATTGTTTTGCATCTTAAAATTGAGTGATCTCTTTCATGTTCTTACTGGTGTAGGCTGTTCCTGAATCATGAATGTTTTCTTGATGATAAAAACATGATAACTGATTGATTTTATGCTTCAGACATATACTCTGTGTATGCCTACAAAATTCATAATCCGTACAAAGAATTTATCTTGAATGTTTTTGGCAGCTTCAAGTTGCCATTTTTTTTTGCTTACAGTCCTTAGGCAACCAATGAGATTACATTGAGCATCGAATTTCTTGTAGTAGCTTATTAAAATTGAATTTGCACAAAAAAAAAAAAAAAAGCTTATTAAAATTGAATATATGAGTTAAACTGCAACATGATTTTCTGAGGCTAGTAAGTCTTTAAGGGTTTTTCTTTCTTTTTTTTTTACCTTTTGGTAATTTGCTAAGGCCTCAGCTTTGTTATTCGTCTTTGTGCAGCAGTGAAGCAAGAAAGATAGATGCAGCGGTTTCTCGATGATCTGTGTTCATTTTTGCGCAATGTTGTTTAGGATTTGTATTACCACACCGAGAAATGGGGATAGAATTTTAATTTGGTTTTCTCTAAGTTCTCATGGATGCAGAGTTTTCTTTCCTGGAATGTGACTTCTGATTTTACTGGAAAACTATGAAAGTCTGATCTTACTAAATTTGCAGACGATCCAATGATCAAATTATAGCAATATTGTGCTGGTGTCAGATCCGAGATTCGGATTTTCACGTATCATCATCACCATCATCATGCATAATCAACATTTGTCAATCATTAGAAGTTATGAGAGGAAGAAGATTCAACGACAAGATCACCATCTTCTTCTTCCTCTGCTAACCCTCTAAGTTTTAGTTCCAGCCCTCTGATTTTGTTCTCCTTAGCTTCGTAACCTCAATGTTCTTTGAATTTACAATTAAGCCCCAATTTTTGTATCCCTTCTTTTTCTGCCCAAAGAGAATCTATTGATTCTGTTCTGTAAGTTATTGGGGGTTCAATGATTAAAAGATCTGCACTTATCACTTGTAACCATAACATAATCTTTATGGGGCAACCATAATTGGAAAAATTGGCACAATACATGTTCTTCGATTCAACTCTCTGATCGGAATTAAAAAAAAAAAAAAACCGGTTCACGACTCGATGTTTTCTTCTCAGAGAAGCAACCCGAATCTGAAATCATGTGCGACCCAATCGATGGCGAATCTTCCATGCTTCTTGTTCCGACATTGCTGGATTTTATCTCTTGCATCACAAGGCAGATAGTTCACAATTATGTCGACGATGCCCACGTGGCAGAGTTCGGAGTCCTTGGCATATAATTCCAAGAGCCTCGGCAAATGAATCTTATTGTCTTTGGAGATTCCCACGTGTGATCTTACATACTCTTCTCTACCACATTCTAGCTCCATCATCACGTTCTTCGGCGTATATATACGAACCTAAGAGAATTGTGTGGTTTTAAAGCTAAGCCTTCGTACGAATAGCGTGCAACACAAGAAACAATGTTTTGAGTCGAAGATTTTGCTTACTGATGGATCTGACAAGTTCCCAGAGCAAAGCGCGAAATGAAGAAGAGGCTCAGGATGAGTTATAGCATAATCTTTACCCAAGTCTCCAGCTTTACCCTTTGATTTAGAAGCAAACAAGAACCTAAATACCTGCTAATAACCAATACTTTAAATCTCAACTCATAAAAAGCCGAAAAATTCAGAACCAAAATCAATCTTAGACTTGCCTGTCCTGGACGAGAGACGCGGCAACGAAGAATTGAAGTCTGAATGGTATTTAAGTTCAAGCTTCGACCTCCAACGTTATACGCTGCCTACATTACACAGTAGAAAGACCTGGACAGTGTTACTTTACACATGACTTGTGTCCCAAGACCTCCATTGAAGTACAAGATCACCTTACCTTCAACAAACCAGATACTCTTTTCATACTGTTTTTTGGGTTCCCGTAGACAAGAATCGACTGCAAAATTTGAAAAAGCAAACACGAGAAAACAAATTAATGTCTACCACGATTTAGCAGATTGATTGAGTAAAAAAAACAGTTTCTGAAAACATTACGTGCATAACCAAAGAGTTGTGTATGTTAATCCAGAAAGCTAGCTTCTCTTCATGATTCAAATTCCTTGGATTCACTCCCTCTAACTTGTTAACAAGCGTCCTAAACATTTAAATTGACGAATTAAGAACGATACAATTGATTAAATAACAGAGTTAATTTATATTAACCAAAAGAGGCTGATATTGTAAGATCCTAAGATTGAAAAAAACCTGAAATGTTTCAAAGCAGGTTCAACTTCATTTAACTTCTCTGAGTCTCTACATATCGATTTCACCATCTGTAGTTTGTCGTAAGGTCGGCTAATGACCTTCAGGCTGCTCGATTCCCGATCATCGTCGAGTGATTCTGGATCCGC
The DNA here is from genome assembly GCA_900406395.1 of Kernera saxatilis. Classification (NCBI taxonomy): domain Eukaryota; kingdom Viridiplantae; phylum Streptophyta; class Magnoliopsida; order Brassicales; family Brassicaceae; genus Kernera; species Kernera saxatilis. The sequence continues at coordinate 28,493 of OVAY01000894.1, read as the reverse complement.
AAGTTGACGAAATACTTGTGAGATGCACTTGATCATCCCTTCAGACAAACTGTTTGGTGATTTAGAAACGTTTTCAGAAACATATGTCCCGATCATCGCATCGATATCCGCTTGCTGTAACCGCAAAAAACGTAAATTAAATCACCTTTGGTAAAGAAAGAAACTCAAAACAATATTGACTGTTTAACACAATTTCTTGCACCTCAAGCATTGAGAAAGGGAGAGAGTGATGGTATGATGAGTCCATTGCTTGGGGAGACATTCTGAAAGAATAGCCTGAACAATGAGACAACGATGAGTGGCTGCGGAATATTCCAGAGTCTTCTAGAACTTTTTGCGGGCTGCAGACTGCGTTTTTTGGTGAATCAATGAGCTTAGTAGACCTAAGAACATCCTCTGATCTCTCTTTCTCCTCTGATTCTAAGTTAAATGTAATCTTGTTGCTGAAGAATCTCCGGTATAACAAAAGAAGATATCTTTCTAAGTACATCACTTGCAGCTCCAAACCTGCGATTTCGCTCACCAGTTTCTTTGCTTCCTAAATCAGGAAACCACAAAAACATTTCTCTTAAATGTCAGAGAAGATATTCAAAGGCTTACTTGTATTCTAAGATAGCCAAAGGATAGTTGTTTTTATAACCTTGGGGATAGAAGAATCTTCGTTTCTACAATCTTCCAAGAAAAGTTTGCGTCGAAGGACCGTCTCCATTTCACGGCGTACTAAAACTTCATCTTCTTGAAGCAGCAAATCCATCTGCAGAGTAAACAGTTGAAGATTTGAGATCTTTCTTGATTTTCTTAAAGAACCGAAGAAATTTTGTTTAAAACCTCATCACTTGAGACGCTCTGGGGCTGAAGTTTTCTGGATTTTACAAGAGATTTTAGCTGTTCTATCTCTCTCTGCAACACTTGATCCTAAAGAACAAAAACTTATATTGATTTGATAAACCGAGGATTAAGAAAAAGCTTTAACAGAACATCTGTTACAAATTTGACCCTTTTGAAGATTCCTGACCATGTGAAATCGATCGATGTTGGATAGGGCTCCAATTGATTTGTTGTTCTTGAGAGATTTTCTAAGGACTGGATCGCTGGAAAAATGGAGGAAAAAGCAGAAACTTGATAAGATAGGACTATCAAATCAAATATAAAGTAATGAAGAAGAAGAGACAGAACCTTCGAGAACGTTTGTGAATCGAAGTTGGTGTCGTCATGATGATTGTCTGAAGAGTTTTCTTCTCTGAAAAACTTGAAATCCCCCGCCTAATTTTTTGTTTTTATGAGTATTGTGATGTGAAAAACTCAGAAGTAAAAACGACCCAACAGCTGAAAATCACTGAAACAAAGCATTAAATGAGATTATATAAAACAATTAGAAAGAGGACAAAAAAAAAAGTTACAGAAGAAGAAGAAAGGAAAGGATAAAGAACAGAGGAAAATTGCAGTGAATTGCATTATACCACGAATGGAATGAGACGACTCACTAGAAATAAGAATCATACAGTTGTACAGGTTTTTTTTTTTCTAAAAAAAAATATTTGATTAAAAAATGAAAAAATTATGAAACTATACTATTTTTCATCTGTTCTTTTACCCAACATCTTGGGGTTACAGTAAATGCATATATATATATATATATATATATATATATATAATTTTTTTCTTACAACCGGTAAATATATATCTACACAATATACTCATGTATATCAGTATATGCACATATTTCTATCAGGGTTGGGCACGAAATGAATATCATAGAAAAACAAACCCTAAAATTTACAACAAGATTAGCTTAAAATTTTATAAAGTGTAGCTGTAAATCGTCTCAAAGACAATAAGAACAAACTGATTAGTCTTAACTTTTTCTTTGTCAACGATTAGTCTTAACTTTGGTTTTTGAGTTTTAGTGCTTTTTTGTGTCAAGTTTATTTTTCTTCTTCTTTGGTTTAGCTTAGTTCATAATCTGGGTTTACTTGGATACAATCACTCTTCTTCTTTTTTTTTCTTCTTGTCGTCCACATGTTTCTGTTAAAAACGACTATTTAGTGAATACTAATAAATACAACTATTTTAAAATTTATCGCATGGTCAAAATCCCATTTGTATATAATTCGTTGTCGGATAAAACCATTTGCATGATCATTATACAAATAATTTGGCTATTTATCTATTTCATGATTTATTTTTGACCAGTCCGATCTTAGAAAGAAACATGCCTTTGATTGAAAACGCTTTACTATTAAAATAACGTATCTTAAAATAAAACAAAATATGTGTCTCTTTTTGGGGGTATTTGCATCAAAAGAAACAAACAATATGTAATTATTGGTTTGACATCGGGTCTGATGTTTTGTAAAGGCTACTTTTATGCAAACAAAAATCCGAAAGGACAACTTGCAAAATGGAGATTTACTGTGTTTTTTTTTAGTGTGTATGAAGTTCTAATGTTAATTTAGTTCCACGTGATATATGGTTGGCCTATATGCTAGTCGAGTGGATGGATCATTTCTAAAAGCTCCACCAAGATTCAAATTTTGTAATGGCATTTCACGAATTAAAAAAAAAAAAACTTCTTTTGAGAAAGCATTATCCGCAAGAGTTACTAAATGGTAAATGACAAAAGGTTTTTGGTGGGTGTCTTTTGTTTAAAGAGATGCATGGAGTGGAGTGGCAAGCACTTGATGATTGAAATTGGTAAAGGAAAGCCTTAAAAGCGATGAAAGGTGAGAAGCTGCAAAACCTTTCTCTATAACAAATTTACCATACGTAACATAAGACAATTAGAGATGCATATATAAATAAATACCGTACATCTTTTTTTTACTCATTATTCAATTCAATTCAATTAATGTTCTAACAGACTAGTCTTCAATAGCCAAGGACACAACACACAACACTAATAATAAAAAACATACATTTACAAAATGTACTTGTTAGAGTTGGTTTTGTTTGGGTGTTCTATATGCGATTAAACGTTAATTCAAGTATTTTTAGAATTTGATTATCGCTGGCCACTCTATATAACAAAAAAAAAGAAAGCTGTTGTGAATATATAAAACGAAAAGAAATAAAGAGAATCCAAGAGAGGTGATTATTAGGTTATAGAAGATTCATATTTTGGGATTGTGTTCTTCGTTGTGGTTTCCTAAGTTTCTGTTCCGTAGTTTTCTCTCCGAGACAAAACTCTTTTTGTCTTCTGAGATTTTTGTCTCGATTCCCACATTTTCAACACAAGCTAACTCCCAAGTGTGTTGACTCTTCTTACTATGCACACAGTAATTTAGTACTCCTATGATCGTTATAATCAGTAAATATATTTCTCGTATACATAACACTAAACAAACTTCAAATTTTCCCATCTTTTTATATTAACTGTGTAATACAGAGTGTATACATTTTTTTGAAAAGATCTAGCGTTGTATATGTAAAGTTGACGTTTGTGAAAGCCTAATGATAATGAGATGTATAAGAGAGTCCCAAAGTTTATGAAAGCCTAATGATAAATTTGGATTATATATGTGAGAGGGAAACAAATGAGTATTTTAAACAGAAGAAAAATGTACAACTCACAAGGCAAGATGAATGTTGTATTACTCTACACATAAGTTCACTGATTCATACCTGCAAAACTGAATTGCCTCATCTCCTCATTTATAAGAATCTGAAATTAAGAATAAAAAGCTCCAGGGTTAAGGCCAATTCGTCTCACACATAACTAGTGATTGATGACTGGAGATGGAAGCGGTGATGTTGGAGGCTTCATGTCCTCGTACCTGCAAACATTTGAGTTTCTCAGCTCACATAAGAAGAAGTAATAACAATGTACATGCTTAGAGCCAGAATGTTTCTCTCTCTCTCTCTCTCTCTCTCTAGCTTACATTGTGTAAGGTGACAAAGGTCTTGGCTTTGGCTGATCAGCTGCATTGTCTTCTGAAGTAAGGGAAGTGTCTGTCACATTGTTAACGATTGCTGTATCTGGTACAGAAGAAGATGGAGTCGTGTTCCTGCACAAACAAGAAACAAAAACCTGAGATTGTATCGATTCCTTAAACTAGACACACTTTTTAAATCTGGTTTTTAGATACTTACACACTACCATCAACTGTTTCCAGCACACCATTGCCTCCGGCCAACTCTGAGTTTTCTTCTGCAGATGCTGTTTCCTTGGGACCAGTTGATGCAGGAGTTGGCGAGGTTGGTGGTTTCAGGTCTGCGTAACTGCAAAACACAGTGAAGACTCATGAAGAAAAAACGAACTACAATCGGATTATAGAGAGAGAGAGAGGAAAGAAATCAACAGAAGAGGTAAAGTTGTTACGCTGCATAAGGAGAAAGAGGTCTCATCTTTGGTGTGGCTGGTGCTTCTGTCTCAGCGACACTTGTTGCAACTGTCGAGCTTTTACCAGTATCAGAATCAGTTGGACCAGGCGACAAAGAATCGCTCTTGCGGGTACCTGAAGCTTTAGGAGAGGGCGATGAAGGTGGTTTTAGATTGTCATAGCTGCATAACAGTACAGCCAAGTAAAAAAACATCAAACTTTTGTCATTACCGCTCACATTTCTGTTAGTCCAACAGTGACGATACCAATAGAAACTGCGGATAATCAATTTCAATCTAGTGAGTCCTGAATACGATCCACAAAGATAATGCGGTTTTACCGGGCATAAGGGGAAAGAGGCCTCTCTTTCTTTTCCTCAGCTTGCTTCACTTCTTCTTCTACTGCAGCATTTGAGATATTATCTGGCAGTGGAACTACATTGGTCTCAACAGGAACCTCTGTGGCATCTACCTCCTTAGATTTGGTAGCACCAAGTGATGTGGTCGAACTTGGAATAGGAGATGTCGGAGGTTTCAGGTCTTCGTAGCTATATGTATAACAAAACAAAGAAGAAACAAGGGATAACAGAAACAATCAATGTCATGTCAACAAGTCAGTTTTATGATTTTTATTCCTTTGAGGAACAAGTTGTCTTACGCGGCATAAGGAGACAGCGGCCTAGGTTTCACATCTTTTACTTTGGCAGGTGCTTCATCCTCCTTGGGAGCTGTTGGTTCTTGAGTTACCGGCTTGGGGACTGGTGTGAACTCTTTGGCTGCTACTGATTCCTGTCCACAATCGAAATGCAGAGAAATAAAGCTAACCATCTGTTCACAGGAGAGCGATGATCAAGATATAAAAAAAGAGAGGAGAAGAACGCAATATAACCTTTGGTGGAGGCACATAAGGACGTTTGGAAGGAATCTTTTCAAGAAGCTTTTCAATTGGAGTTAATGGTGCAGTTATTTCAGCAACTACTTCCACAATCTTAGAGAAAGAAAGTTGAGGGTTTTTAGCCATACAAGCGAGCAATTCTGCAACCTGGAGATCAAACAACAAGGAAGCAAAAAGATTAACAATTAAAGCTCTTCTTCATTGTGTAGTCATAACAATGTGTCAGAGACAAGGGAATAAAATAATACCTGGAGATTTGAAACCTGACCACCAAACAATGTATCGTCTAGAGAAAGAGTGAGATTATGAGTTTCCTTGTATGCATCAGTGGGTCTCTCCATTCCTCCAGGCCTAACTATCTGAAGAAATAAGATGCAAATTCTAAGGTATGATACAATCGAAAGAGTCTGTGAAACAGTAAGTTTGGTGTTTAAAGATATTTTGTGAATCACTCACTGCGTAATTGAGACCGCTTGCAATCAATGCTTCTTCTGCTTTTCTCTTCCAGCAAAGGACTCCCCAGAATAGGCTTCAGAAACATGATGTTTAGAAGAAGTCATATTACAAGAACATGCCATTGAATTTTATGGGCTTCTCTGACAAACGTGTGTAATGAAAGAAAAACACTACAGACTTACTTGAGAACCGCAGCGGGAAATCCAAATTTATTTGTCCCCAAGGATGTCACCAAAATGAAGTTACTAACTTTTGCAGATGTTGCTGCTCATAATACCACAAAGAAGCAATGATGAAACAAGAAATATAAAAAGCAAGAGAGAATGGAAAATAAACCGTCTTGAGTCTAATCTTTCTTACCAGCATCAACAAGGTTTTTGGTGGCTTGGTAATCGATCCTGTAAGGGCCGGTAACATCGAAGACTTCCTTCTCGCTAGCACCAATACAGCATACAACCACCGATGCATTTCCCAGTGCGGGCTGTATTGAATCTCTCTTCTCCAAGTCACATTCCACAATTTCAAGCTTTTCTACAGCTGGGCTAAATACACAGACACTGCCTGTTACTTTTCTATGACAAAAGAACTATAAATAAATAAGAAAAGTTTGTCTTACGTTGAGCTCCTTCATCTGTGTTCTGGAGCTTCATTTCCTTAACACTCTGCAAAGTATTAATTGCTGAGTAACTTCAGCAAAACGGTGACATGATCATTGAATACATAACAAATATTCACTATTAATAATGTTAAGTCATACTTGCACAAGACTTCCTGCTCTCTGAGCGCTTCGAACTCCAGCTCTAACCCGAAATCCTAGCTTCAGTAGCTCTCTGAATGAAAGATTACATTGATAGGACTCTGAATTATTCTTCAAACTTAAAGAAGCAAGAAACTAACCTCACAGTTCTAGAACCAACTTTACCCGTCGCACCGGCTACAAAGACAAGGTCTTCTTCCTTGGATTCTATATTCGTAGGGTTTGCTTCTGTTACTGCAGAGCTTGCTTTAATAGGACCTTTGTTCAATTAAAAGGAGGAAATGAGTAAGTGTATACATTCCAGATTATTAAGACCACCACACTACTTTGAGATAGAATTGAATATTAGGAAAGGCAACGACCACATTGCGGAAACCATCAGCAACAACAAGACAGGGATCAATTGACGAGACAAATAACGAATCTTAATCGAGCAAGACCCATTTCGCGAAAAGCAACCAAAACCAAAGAAAAAGCTTGAAACTACTTTATACTACCTGAAGCTCTGAGGCTAAGATCGAAAAACCTGGACTTTCCATAATCCGAGTGATTCTTCAAACCTGAAAACCTGACAATCCGATTGTTCTTCAATCCTCGGAGAAGGAACCGTTGTCTGGGAAGTGAGGGTAATGTTGTAAGAGGTTGCCCTCGGAGAAAACAAGTTCCTTCCATTGTTAGAGAATGCTAGTTATTGTTGTTTCCTGAGTAGTTTGGACATTAACTGATTTTTTTCTTGAAACAAAGTCCGGCAAGGAAACATTTGTGCTTTTATCTTCTGGATGAAGAGAGACGAGGAGTTCTGCCACTGCATCCTGATATGATGGGACCCACATAACATCATAAGAGACCACTTAAATGTATGATCCGTGTAGTGGCTATAATGCTGACATGGCAAGGCTGATTCGGTTTGGTTTAGTTCCTAAACCTCCTAACCAGAACTGTTTCATGCACACATTTGAATTTCACAAACTTTGCATTTGTTAGATATTGGCCTCTACCTTTCACCAAAAGTTTTAATCGCAATCAGATGAGCAAGGATAGTTTTGACTACTCCGTACAATTCTTGGTCTTTTTGTACAAATTGGCTTTTTTTTTTTTACTAGTGTGAGAATCATTCATCAAGCTTCAATAGACTATGATCTGTAACGCCAGATTCATCAACAATACAACTCATCAGGATACCAAAATCTGAACAACATCACCTAAACGCACTACACTACAGCTGATGGACTATATTCGTCGTTAACCACATCCATGTTTATGATTCTTCTGTAGTATCGCTAGCAGTCTGAGAACACACAGTTTTCGAACCTGGGTGAGTTTGCGCCTGAACTGCAAGACGCAGCAAGAGGAATAGAGGTTAAGGCTAACCAACCAAAAAGGTGAAGTAAATAGATGATGGTAGATGCTCTATAATAACTGGTAACGTTTAGGAGAAGGGGACCGTGGCGCACAATGGTTTCTAAGAACTTAAAAATGGAGCATCGAGATGCCCAACAAGCTATATTGCAACAGAGTAGTGTCTTATAACCTAAGACCAATTATCAACAGTCAAATGTCGATGATATATTTTCAGAAACAGCAAAGTCACATGAAGTTCCACAAATCTGAAACTAGCTATCTTTATAAAGGCACCAAAATGGCACTAGACTGAACTAGCAAGTGAAACTCAACAACAGAAGTCTGATACAATTCGACGCACAGAGCAATTGACTAAATCACCTTTAGGAAGACGAAGCAGGGGGAACCGGGGACTCCTCAGCAATGGAGGCCGAGGGAGCTTTTGCAGCTGAGAAATTGAGAGCTGCTGCAGCAGCAGCCTGGGGAGAATATATGCGTGCTTTCTTTATGATTTCTGCAACAATCCAATGCTTATGCTTGCTCAAAGGCCTTGAAGGATCCAATTTCACCTGTATTTTAACAAATCAAGCTCTTTTTAGGAGCAGCTAATAACAAGACATTTGTGGTAATATTCACAAACGGATAAGTATACTTTCAAACATTCCCCAGATGTAACATGTTCGACATTCTTCTAAATCCTTTTTTTTCTCCGCAAACTAACAGAAATAAAATAATGAACTGATCGGGTGATTAAATCTAATCCCAGGTGATCAATAAGCTCGATAAGACGGTAGCCTTCACTAAATGCTCACTATATTTTTGAGCTCTTGATCAAATGTATCTCAAATTCACTAGAAAATCTCCCAAAATTTTGAGAACTCGCGAAGAAAAAGTCAAATCAAGGGAATTACTCGATCGCCGATGTTACAGGCGTCCTTCTCGTCGTGCGCCATGAACTTGGAAGTACGCTTGACATAGCGATTATAGAGCTTGTTGTGGAAGAGTCTGTCGACGGCGACCACCACCGACTTCTGCATCTTGTTCGACACCACAGTGCCTATCACTGGCTTCATTTTCCGCGCCAAGAGAAATCACAGATTGAACAAGCTCAGGAATTGAGAATCTGAAGATCGAAGAAGACAAGAGAATGGTGAAGTTTCGCGTCTAGGGTTTTATAATTATGGGCTTCGATATAAGCTCAATGGCCCATGGATGTGTTTAGAACTTAAGAGTTCACCGAACCGAATTCATACTTAACCGGTTCGCAAACAATTTGTGGTTAAATCGCAGATATAAGATCGAACCGGGATGAGAAGAAAGAAGTGAAGAATCGATGGCTACTAATTCTGCTGTTATAGCTTCACTTCGTCTTCAACCTTTCTCCTCTTCCTCTCCTCCTCCAAATTCTAGACCTCTTTATCTCAAATTCCAGACCTCGCATCGGGAAAATCTTCGATACCTGTCATCCCTCGGGGTAATTCCTCAAAATCCCCGTTTTGCCCCTCCAGTGGACAACCTTCCCGTTATCCTCTCCGCCGTGAACTTCCTAAAATCGAAGGGAGTCTCCGACGAAGATTTCCCCCGTCTCGTCTTCCTCTGTCCCCAGCTCTTTTCTCCGACTTTCGACATCTCCAAAATCGATCCCGTCTTCGATTTCCTAACCGGCGAGCTCGGAGCTTCCGCAGTGGACTCCAGGGGATTGATCGTGAATTGCCCGAACATCCTCCTCTCCGACGTCGAGTACTGCTTGAGACCGACGCTGGTTTACCTTAAGGAGCTGGGGTTACAGAATCTGAACCGAGCGAGCAAGACGAACGCGCACGTGCTGAACACGAGGGTGGAAAAGCTAAGAGCTAAGATGAGATTCCTCAAGAGCATAGGATTCGAACACGAGGAAGCAGCTAGAGTCTGCGGGAGAATCCCGGCGATATTCGGGTACAGTGTCGAAGATAACTTGAGACCCAAGTTTGAGTTTCTGATTTACGACATGGAAAGAGAATTAGAAGAGCTTAAGAAGTTTCCGCAGTATTTCGGGTTTAGCTTGGGGAAGAGGATAAAGCCAAGGCACTGGCATTTGAAGAAGAGGAACGTTACGGTTTCGCTTAGTAGAATGTTAATGTGGGGTGATCACAAATTCTACTCCAAATGGAAGCCATGAGAGCAGAGTTTCCCTTACCCTGTTTCATTTTTTCTAACTGTTAATATTCAAATCTGTATTCAGACCTCTGCTAGAACTTTTGCATTGCGTTTCAAGAAAAAGCGAATCTGAATCATAAGAAAATGAGAGAAACACTGATTCGCGAAAGGATAGAAAAGATATCGAAATCTAGGGCGTAATCACAAGTCTCTCTTTTAAGGCTGACGAATTAGAAGATTGATATCGGCACCAACTTCTGCAATCTTAGCTTCCTTAGACGCCTTTGCTGCTTTCGCAATGCTCTCCACGTCAAAATCTATCGCTATCTTCTTCACCAGACCTTCAAGCATCTGGTGTTACAGAGACACACCGATTCAATTCAAGTAACAAACAAGCAAATATGTTCTTCTTTAAAGGAAGAACTCTAGTGGTTTGCGAGAACTAACCAGTGACCCGATTGCTACCAAACTCCGGAACTTGGAATCAACATCTGCAGCTTCCTCTTCTGCAATCTGTTTTTTTTTTTTTAACTTTCATCTTTTAGCACAAAATGATAATAGAATACAAGACAAACATAGCACTGAGCTTCTACGAGAAATGCATGAAACTATTTGGTACATTGGTTCTCTCTCATTCTACTTTGATCTCAGAGATTTGTGCAAGTGATAAAGACGAATACAACAGAGGAGATTTAATTCGATGGCGGGATATGAATGCAATATATATGCACCGATGGTTAAAATGACCAGATATAGGCGCACCTGCAATGCTGCTGAAAGGACTTGAGCTTGACCTTCTTGATCTTTCTTTTCTATTAATAGCACTGCATAACTGAGGAACAAAAGCATAGATCATGGTTTGATGTTCTGTCTCTGATAATAACTCAACAGAGTATTATGGAAGATAGCTACGATTTGGCATTACTCCAACTAGAACAAAAGTATAAGAGAGATCTTTACTTGAGAAGCAATGTCGAATAAGCCAACTGCAGATTCTTATTTGGGGATGAATAACAGCTTGAGAAGGCATCAAGAATCTGCATTGATCGACAGTACATAATAAAGACTGAGTACCCGAGAACCACTTCTTCAAATAAGACATGTATAGAAACTATAGAAACTTCATTTCTATTTCCAGACGCAGCTCAACCACGGATACTAGACACGGAAACAAAAAAAAATCCTTCTCACAGGCTGAGTCACAGATAAACCAATACTAGGTTCATCGAGATCACCACAGATTCTACTTATGATATAAAACCATAGAAACGAAATAGTACTTACTTGACTATGATGTCTCTGTAGCCAGTAACGAAATGAAGAATTCTTGAATAGATTAACCAGTACACGAACAGTTGTTAGAAGATTTGCAGGAAGAGCCGAATCTTTTGTGACTTTATTTATCACACCCAAAAGAAGGTCTATTTGAATTAAAGTACAGAGAGATACCAGTTATTAAATGACATTAGCTGAATACTTAAATTCATGTTGAGAAACCATAAGCTTCACGTGAGAGATGATTACCATTGTTGTTTTCCACATGCTTAATAAGTAGGTTTGCTCCATGAGGATGCAAAACGAGCATCCTGACTATATCAGTAGCTGCATATTCAAAAACCATAAGCATAAGAACTTGACCCAAAGCAAAACAGGGCTACATCCAACAATTGACACAAAAATAAAGTGGCTAGCAAAAGGCAAAATGCTTTATGGCCTGCAAGAAACATCAAGAGAAACACATGGAAACCAAGAATGTTATCCAAATAAACCAAAACATATCTCCTTTTAGATTGTTATACAAGCATATTGGAATCAACTGATTTCGCTATGGCTTCATAATAGTGAGAAACATATAGCTACAATTTCAATATGTAATAAACAGTTCTCTTTGGCTAAGTGATTGACAAGAGAAGACCAACCAGGAAACATCATTGCAGGTGGCCATGCTTGTAGCACTTTCAAAAGCAAAGCAATATCCATCTCAGCAAAATTGGAAGTGTGATAGTGTGATGTGTCCTTGAGTATTTTAACGATTGCACCTACTCTGGATACTTCGCCTTCTGTCAGGCACTTGTCATTATTTACCTTCAAAATATGGAAAAAAATTGTAGAAACATAAATTACCAACATTAATATAAGTAAAATAATCATTCTTGGTACAATTGTAGTCGGGTGCCAGAAAGTCACTACTGAGAGCTTACTGAGTCAGATTGTAAAGTACTGTTGAACTCTGTCATCTTTTTCAGAATCCCGTCATACTGGGCAACATCGAAAACTAGCACACCTTTCTGGAGTAAACAAAGGAAGAAAAAAGGATCAGTAGCTAGAAACACCAAATAGGAATAAAAACAAAAAAAAAATCCAGCGTACTTTTGGAATGTGCTTGTATAAAGGTTTTGCCGGACTTGCTGCAACAGAAAAGAGTCAAAGTGCATGAGGCAAACAGAAGAATATTACGAGAAACTGATATTCCTAATGACATTGGTATTATGTGAAAATAACCCAGCACTGTATTCATACCAGCTGGAGCTGTATGAGATGCTTGCCCAGGCACATAAGCATTTGCTGTTACACAAAGAAGGCAAAACATAAAATTACAATAAAATCCTATAAACAAATTTCATACCTAATATTTTTGAAAACATGTGACTTTTACCGCCCGTGAAGGGATCACGAAAAGATGGATTAAAATTGAAGTCTTTCTGCCCAGAATTTTGTAATATAAATTCGACAATTTGCTGCCGATATGCAAGGGGAAGATTCTCTTTCAGAAGCCACTTGTCAGCTGCATCATAAGGATTGTCTGCCAAAGAAGAAAACATTTTAAGTAACAAAATTCGAAGCACTGGCTTGTGGACCGTGGTTGCACTTGGAATTAAGACAAGGCTAGCACAACAGTTCAGGTACCTGATCGATTGTAAGGTAGCTTCCGGATAGGTTCCCCATCACCAATGTCAACATCGAAAACTAGAAGAAAACAAAACGGCTAAGAATTTTATTCACTTCGATTTTAATAGATTCTGTAGTTTCCATAATAGGTCAAAAACTAACCATAATCATATTGAACTCCATCGAGAATTGGACGATCAGCCACACCATCTGGGCCATCAACAACCTCGCCAATCTGAAAAAAAAGGCATGCAGTGAGAAACTCAAATTACTCTACCACAATAGGACACCAAGTAAATATGCGACCAAATATTAGAGATAAATCTATCTCATATCCTTGCTATACCCTTAAGATATCCTGATATTCCAACTTCAAAGCAAGGACCAAATTAAAAATCAGAGGCAATTTTGCTCCCAGGTTTAGGTGACACGTTAGATCAAACACTCTTCAGATTCATTTAAAAACCTTGCTAATGGCAATAATACATGTGACAATCTGCTGGCAGCATACGCAATCATTTTATGACCAGACAGCATGATAATTGATGGAAATTTCACACGCCCTCATCCGATGGTAACTTTTCCATGAAGAAATGAACAAATATTCCTCAAGCTAATTGATTTCCAAGGGAAGCTATATGTATAATCATGCATAAATAATAAAGCAGCATTCAGGTCAAGAGCAAAAATGGCATGCAGCCAACAAACAAAAAATGGTTAACATAAACATTCATTATGTTGACTTACTTTGTCCCATCTCTGTTCTTTCATATCCCATGCATAAGCAACACCATTGTCCCCTTCCCTTATGACTTTTGTCTGGCCATCACTGGTACCTGAGAAAATACATCAAATAATAGAAGATGTTACAAGAAGGACCAGAGTCAGACA
>OVAY01000894.1:0-14746 GCA_900406395.1 Kernera saxatilis | reverse complement strand
GCAGCTCGTCAAGTTTCATTCCCCCAACCTTTTTCCTGAGATAAAGGATGGCACGAATATACTTTGCAGTTATTTTCTAGCATAAAAGACTCGAAATCATACATGTCATAAGGTCATATAATAAAAAATCATGAATTACCATGCGAAAAAAACACTCAATGGACACAGAATTAATAGATAACAGTTGAGATAACCATAGGTGATTAGATTACCTGCTCAATTTGTACTGAGAAAGTTGGGAATCATAAGCATCAATCTCCATCTGATCTGCAATTACGCCATCACGTACTGTCCAGATACGAACCACTCCATCTGAACATGCAGTCACAATATCCCCGCTCTCCAAGAACTTGGCATCCCAGACACAGCCTGGGTGTTCCAAACTCTGAACGCAGACTCCATCTGTACCAGACAATGGCAACAAAGTAATAACAACAAATCAACTATAAGAAATAGACATGCTTTAAAACCAAAATGTTAGTCGCTTTTCGCTAGTGATATCAATTATAACATTTATCTCAGACCAATCTTTGCAAGCATTTCAAATTGGTTTCTGATCACCTGATAATGTCTGAGAGCTAATAAGTAATAACTATCTTCTCATGAGCTGTACTAAGTAAACAAATTTGATAACACGTCTTCCACAAAAATATGATGCAAGAAACACCTTTAATATTCAAAGAAGGCTTTAAAAGCGAGCACTGGACTGAAAATTGAAGAGAGACTTTCTAAATTTAAACATCCCAGACCTCAGATAACCTAGAAAATTATAGAACATAAATGAAGAACAGCCGAGGCATCAATAGAAAGAAAAGGAAAACCATCATCACCTTTCCATATCTTGGCATAGCGATCTTCACTGCCACTAACAATAAGGCCAGATGCATATGCATCAACTGAATAAACAATAGAGGTGTGCCCAACCATCTCCAAAAGAACTTCGCCACTTAGAGCCCATAACCTGATTGAGCTGTTTAGATAGAATAAAATACAGATTTACGCCCTTTGTTGTGTACAGACGCATGAAAGGCTGAATAAAGGAAGCCTATGCATCAAATCCAAGATAAAAAATATATATATAATCAACGGATCACAAAACTTATCCAGGTCATGCAAGAGACAGCAAATTCCAATTTAAGCACAGATGGAAGAGGTCATGGATGAGCGTGATTCACTTGGCATGAACTAAGGCAGGAAGTTGTTGGAAGCCAAGAACTTACCCATCATGTGATGCTGAGAGAAATCCTAAATCAGACATCACGGCTAACCCTCTAACAGTATCTGCATTGCAAAATAAAAGTACTTGTATAAGACAATAGTTTCCTTAATGAAAAGGAAATCCCTGACAACAGGTCAGTGTCTTGGCACTTCACAAGATAGATATCATACTGCAGCAAGTATCAGATTTCGTCTTTTTTTCTATATGCAACTTCTCATATTGACAAGAAATTTGAGAGAAACAACAATATCAGAGAGGCACAAAGAAATGCACCTGTATGCCCAGCCAAAGTTCGTAGACTTGTTTTTCCCTTCCAGAGTTTGAGAGTGGTGTCACTTGAACCTGGTAGTAGCATAAGTAATTTGTTAGTTGAGAACTTCAGTGAAAATTATGCCATCAACCATAGTAAAAGTGAAGTCAATGCATCTTAAGACCAACCGAAAAAGAATAACATAAGCTTATTTCCAGAACAATCATATTAGAAAAAAAACAATTGAATAAGGAAGAACTTGACATCAAGAAAACGACAGAAAAACAAATGCATCAACTGACAGCTTTAGCTGGATGATGTACCTGAAACGAGCTCACCAGATGGCAGCTTTATCACTGCCTGAACAGGGGACTGGTGTGCCTCCCAAGATTCAACAAGCTGACCGTTTCTCCATCGTTTCAGAGTTCTTCAGAAAAAGAATCAATTGGGAACTTAAGTTACGCACTTACACTACACAAACAGTAGAGAGTGATCCAAAATTTGATGGATCTCTTTACTAAAGCTAGTATGCTACGTCAAGACAATAATGCAAACAGATAACACTCATAACACCCTAAGAACTAAGGTTAAGAATAATATAATATCCAATATGGGAAACAATTACTGGGAAACAGCAAAGGAAAACCACAGGCTAATACACTCACTGGGTTTTAAGCAAAGAAACGTTATTGACTGAACGGTTTGTAAGTTTCATACTAACAAAATTATGTGAACAGGAGGAGGACTTACTGATCAACTGAAGATGACACTATATCCTCATTATCAAGAGTAACACCAGTGACTTGCATCTTATGACCCTTCAATGTCTGAATATTCTCTCCATTTATCAGGTTCCAAACAAAAACGAAAGTATCCATACTCCCAGAGACGAGTCTGCCTTCAGGGTATTCATCATTTGGCGGAATCCATGCAAGGGGTCCAACGAAGCTTGTATGACCCAACAGAATTTTAGAGGAGGAATACTTGCGCTTATCAGATGGATCCAGTGACCAAACCCTTATGGTTCTGTCTCTTGATGAGGTAGCTATATTCTCATCACTGCACACACATATTCCACGAACCTGAACATGTTGATAACCAATGAGTTTCCAGTGTTACAATTACAGTTGTTATTCATTTCCATTAGCTCAATAGCATAAGGTACACTGCCCAGCATCTAAATATTAATGACATTGGCACGCAAGGTTAAACATCTAACCCATAAGAAACAATTCTCAAATTCAGTACCCAGCATCTAAGTATCTCTGAATTTTCTTTACGTCCCACATCTCCGTGAGAAATCAACCTAATAAACAAGCTAATCGAAACAAATCTCACACTAATGATCAAATCTGCACATAAAATTGAAGAAAACCGAATGCAAGACGGAGATAAGATATGCCAAGTGGAGAATCACGGGGTAGAATTATGCTAAAACCTTCCACATGTAAGATGGAATTTCAAAATCTAGAAGAGAATCGTCGATCAAGTAAACGAGAAAACACAGTAAAGTAAGAAGTGGACTGCGCGAGAGATCTTACATCGTCATCGTGGCCACGAAGCTCGCACCTGAGCTTGTACTCGTTGAAATCGATATCCATGACTGAGAACGAGCAAGCAGATAGAGAGAGAAATCAAAACGGCAAAAAGCGACTCAAAAGTGACTTGCGCGAGGAGGAAAACTGAGGGAGAAGGAGAGGACCAAGTGGTCAAATTTAAAAGTACATATGAGCCTGTAAAGCCCGGCCCAATTACGCAAAAAAGGCCTAGTCATTCCGGATTAAAAAAATCCGGTAAAATCGGGTATGGATCAAGTGATTTGTTTCCTTAGAAAACTGAAAAACATGGTGACGTGTAGAATTTAATAATTATGAAAAAGGAGGGGACAGTGGTTTAAATTTCCGCACCTTCCATAAGTACCCTACTTCCTACGAGAGAGTGGCATAAACCGTAATTACTAACCACCTCCGAGCCCTTTTTCCCAACCGGTCGTAGTCCTTCATGATTTTTTCTCGGCCATTAAATTTTTCTTCTGCACTGTTTATAAAACCTCGAAGCTCATTTCCATGGTAAGCTAAGCTGTCTTCTTCTATCTCGTTTCCGGAAAATTTTCTGAAAACAAAAAATCCGATAGTGGATTTTATATCTGCATTGCAAAAATAAACTTGTAATGCTCTGTGTTTTGTTTTTCTTTTTGAGCTTGAATCTTGCTTATCATGGTCGGCAGTTTTTTTTTTAGACAATGTATATATAGGTGTCTGAGAATAAAGCTTCTTCTTTACTTTAATCCAACGATAAGTCAGATCCTTAGATTCGTAGTTTGATTTTTTAAATCTTTTTATCTTTCAACCTGTAGTGTTTAGTAATTAAATATGAAGCTTTCATATGAATCCTTTAGATGTTCTCAGCTTCTTCAAGATTCTATTGAACTCCCGACACTTTTTACATTTGTTTTCATTTTCTGTTGATTAATATTATGTTCTGCCAAGTTCTGAAGTCTTTGATCATATAACTGCAGGTGAAGTCTGTTGTGTGCAAGAACTCTATGATGCTGATGATGATGTTGTAACCATATGAGCTCTGATTGTGATTCTGGTAACATGAGATTCGTGAAATCTGCGATTTGCTGAATCAAGAATAGACTCCAGCAGGAGGTTAAATAGATTATCGTAAGGTGTAAAAAATGGAAAAGAAAGTTACAAAGAGTAAAGAAAAAATACCAAACTCTCATAACTTGTCTCTGATTAGAGTGTTAAGAGGTATAATATGTCTGATGGTGTTAGTTTCAACAGCTTTTATGATGTTGATATTCTGGGGGTTCCTATCAGGTGTAGTGTTGAGGCTTTTCAGCGTACACTATAGCCGTAAATGTGTTTCCTTCTTCTTTGGCTCGTGGCTCGCCTTGTGGCCTTTCCTCTTTGAGAAGATAAACAGAACCAAAGTTGTGTTCTGTGGGGATAAGGTTCCTTGTGAGTCACGAGTATTGCTCATTGCGAATCACCGAACAGAAGTTGACTGGATGTACTTCTGGGATCTTGCACTGCGTAAAGGCCAGATTGGGAATATGAAATATGTGCTTAAGAGCAGTTTGATGAAGTTACCTCTGTTTGGTTGGGCGTTTCACCTCTTTGAGTTTATTCCCGTTGAGCGGAAATGGGAAGTTGATGAAGCAAACTTGAGGCAAATAGTTTCAAGTTTTAAGGATCCTCGAGATGCCTTATGGCTTGCTCTTTTCCCCGAGGGCACAGATTACACGTAAGCTCCTTTCCTTCAGAATCTCATTCTTGTTTAGAACCCTTCTGGTTAAAGCATTTTACTGCGGAATGTTATGCAGAGAGGCTAAATGCGACAGGAGCAAGAAATTTGCAGCTGAAAATGGCTTTCCAATACTGAACAACGTGTTGCTTCCCAGAACAAAAGGTTTTGTCTCCTGCTTGCAAGAATTGAGTTGTTCACTTGATGCAGGTTTGTTTATACTTTTGCTGGTTTGCATCAGTGATTTAAGATCCTAATCCTATGCCTTACCTTTCCTGTCGAACAAAGCAAACTCTTATGCAACTATTTGCGCTTGCAGTTTATGATGTGACCTTTGGTTATAAAACTCGCTGCCCGTCTTTCTTAGACAATGTCTATGGTATTGAACCATCAGAAGTTCACATCCACATCCGTCGTATCAACCAAACCCAAATCCCAAATCAAGAAAAGGAAATCAATGCTTGGTTAATGAACACATTCCAGCTCAAAGACCAGCTGCTCAATGACTTCTACTCCCGTGGCCATTTCCCTAACGAAGGAACAGAAGAAGACTTCAGCACAAAGAAGTACCTCATAAACTGCTTGGCAGTGATTGTCTTCACGACCATCTGTACGCATCTCACCTTCTTCTCGTCGATGATTTGGTTCAAGATCTATGTCTCTTTGGCCTGTGCCTACTTGACCTCTGCTACACATTTCAATCTTCGTTCTGCTCCACTTGTTGAGACTGCAAAAAAAGCCCTCAAAATAGTAAACAAATAAATTTTCAATGTTTTTCAATTCACGTTTCTTTTTACTCTTGTATTTTGGGTTAAGGCTCAATCCAATTTCGACTTATAAAACGTGAGGTCAAGCTGCAATAAATGATTAGCTCTATTTTAGAATGTCTTTCATACATTCGTCTACACATGTTAGCTCATAGCTAGGCAGATAAAGAACACAAACTACAACCATCAGACACATTTGACTGCTACATAACTCGCAGAGCCACTACAGTTTTACCAAAACCAGGATAATAGGTCGATTATTCTCATTAATAAATTGTCAAATTGGGATAATGCGTCCAAGATATATCAAAAAGGTAAAAGAAGTTACATGCTGTATTTATTTGGTTGCATATGAAAGCAATTAAATTTGAGCGCCTAATAAAATTTGAGGCCACCAACGAACGCCCGTGACAAGTTAGCACATTGGAACACAGTAATGCCAATGTCTCACGGGTCTTCTTACTTTATATTATATCAAAGTATCATAAGACAACAAAAGAATATAGATTATATTACATGTATAGTACAAACCATCTTCGACTTTTAACATTCCCCTACACATGCTCTTAAACGAATATGGATATTGAATAATATGCCCAGGAGATTAGTTCTGAGATTACTCACAAGATTATTGTCTTATATGATGCTAGGGACCCATGTTTTCATGTTAAAATCATAATTTTGTAGATCTAATCTCACCAGTAACGTGCCTATCCTCTCTATATAAACCCCATGAAGCAGGTAGCGTAGCCTATCCTAAGCTAAGAGAAGAGCAAACCCATCAAATAGTTGCAAAACATTTGGTGAAAAACTCTCTCAAAGTACTCAAAGCCATGGAGCAAAACACTAAGCTTGTCGTTATTACCTTGGTTCTTGCCTTGGCACTCACGGCAGCAACTGGACAGAACATGTGCGGTATGACCATGGATGGTCTACGCGCTTGCGCGCCATATGTAAAGACTAAGAACCCAGTGACCACTCCTATTGATCCCTCGGGCCTTTGCTGCACAGCCCTGTCCAAGGCCAACTTCCAGTGTCTCTGCAAGCAGAAAACCAATACCAATCCCTTTCTCAGTGGGATCGACTTTGGCCTTGCTGCTAAACTCCCGGAGAAGTGTGGTATACCTGGTGAGACTTGCTAGAACAGGTTTTCTTTTGGAAGGTTTCATTTGTGTTTTGATTTTCTTCATGAGTCCATGGTTCTTGTACTGGTGTCTGTTGCTGTTGTTGTTCTGTGTTGGTTTGATGTTGCTTCAGTTGTTGTTGTATTAATTGCTTTGTGTTGTTATTGCTTAGCTTCTTCCCGGCCTACTTCAAAATAATAAAACAAAACAAAAAAATTAGTAAGAATGATTGCACAATGGAAACATACAGTAAACAGTTAACTTCAACTCTAAAACATGTTACAGAGACGATGAGAGATGAAAAAGACCAGAAATTCCATTGGTACTCACGTGACCTTGTTGTCTGGTTGAAAGGCCCTTCCATCAATGGAGGACAACTATTTTGGATAAGAAAACTTAGGTATTTTGTTCCTGAATCTTCAACTTTTGCAATAACAGTCATATTGAAGTATAAGATAAGAACTATGGGTGCAACAGCTTTAGAAGAGCGATCCTCCAACAGAGGCAAGCAAAAGAATGTTGAGTTGATTTCCAAAAATCAGCAAAAAAGTCGACACTCGAAACAATGATGACCAAACAATCACTGATGATAAGAACATTGACAAAGCTAACTGTGAAATAGAATCTAAGTACCCAAAAATCAGTGAAACTACATTGCTGATTGTAAATGGCAAACGAATCCCTTAAAGCACAAAGACAGAGATCAACAACCTTGGGTCATGTGAGTATTCTATAATAAGTTACAGAAAATTGATACCTCTCTCTCTCTCTCAATTCTCAAATCGTGATTTCAGTAGTTTCAGTCAAATCCTTGGTCACAAAAAGTAGCATGGCATATATAGCTTCTGTTTTGAAATGGGAAATATCAGAGGAAGTAAACATATGAACTTGATTATCGATATATGCCCAGCTGCACCCAGAAAATTTTCCCAGCTCCTTCCCCCTCATAAGATTCCGTATCCGTCTCATCTCATCCCATCTACCAGACGAGGCATAAGCGTTAGCTAGTTGAATATATCGAGACCCATTAGATACTTCAGTGACTAACAACTTCTCTTCCACTTCCTTCACAAGCTCTGTATTCTTATTCCAGTTACAAGCATTTAAAAACGCTCCAAGAATAACAGCATCTTCTTCAACTTGATCAATACCTTCCATAAGTTCTATGGCTTTGTCCAACCTATTGGCCTTTCCATACAAATCAATCATGCAGGTATAGTGACCTACCTCAGGGGATATGCTGTAAACCTCTATCATCGACTTGAAGTATTTCTCACCCTCTAGAACTAAGCCACGGTGACGACAAGCTGATAAGAGGGCCATAAACGTAATTTCATCCGGCTTGAATCCACCCTCAGCCATGTCTTTAAAGAGCTGGAAAGCTTTTGCTTCATGGCCGTGATGAGCACAACCACCTATCATGGCGTTGTACATTACTGTATCTCTCTCTAAGCTACTGTCAAAGACCTTTTCAGCATACTCGACATTTCCGCATTTTGAATACATGTCAACAAATGCAGTAACGAGTTTCTTATCCATTAAAATGCCTGTTCTCAAACTGTGACCGTGAATCTCCTTCCCCGGTTCCATAGAGGCTTGTAAAGAGCATGCGCCAAGGATGCTAACCATGACCAAAGAATCAGGAATTTTGGTCTCCATGGCTATAAATTCACGTGCAAGTTCAAGCACAGAATCAGGTTGCCATGAATTGAGATATCCCAAGAACATCGCAGTCCAGACCACTAGATTCTTTTCAGGTAAGGAAGCAAATAACCATTTCGCTTCCACCATGTTGCCCTGAGACGAGTAACCCACGATCATTGAAGAAGTTGAATACAAGTTGCCAAAACCATATAACAAATGGACAGACTCCGCATACTTCATATTTCCACACTTACAGTAAACATCAACAATTCCACTGCTTATGAATTTATTAGAATATGATCCATCCTTCAATACCCGAGCATGTACTTCCTTTCCAATCTTCAGGCTCTTTAAACTACTCAGAACATTTAGTACAGCCGCGATAGTGTGTCCGTCCCATTTCAACCCACTTTCCTCCATACTAACAGCCATCTTCAAAGCTTCTTCTTCATATCCATTTTGCGCATATCCTGAAATCAATGTATTCCATGAAATTGTATCATTCAGTTCTGGATTTCTCCAGAATATACTCAAAGCTCTTTCAATGTGACCTTCCCTACAATATGCTGCAATCATTGCGTTCTTAGCCACACCATCAACAAACTCAACACACGACCCGTTAAAGACATCACAAACTTCCTTAAACTTCCCACATTTTGAATACATGTGAATGAGGGAACTAACGGCAAACTTAGTTGCATCATTCCCTGTTTTCACCATAACGCCATGCAACTGTTCACCATAAAATACATTGGATAACTTCGCAGAGAGTTTAAGTATAGTAGTGAGAGCGAAATCGTCTATCCAAATCCCATGCCCCTCCTTCCTTTGCATCTCACCAAACATCTCAATGGCTTCACTCTCACACCCATCAGTTTTGGCAAACCCTGAAAGCAAAGTGTTATACGTAATCAAGTCTCGTTCAGAATTGGCCGTTTTGAACAATTCACGCGCTTCCTTCAAATTGTTGAACTTCACGTAGGCCGAGATCACCGCGTTCCACGAGTAAACATTTCTCTCAGGCATTTCGTCGAACACATTCCGAGCTTCCTGCAATAAGCCATTTCTGGAGTAGATATTAACGAGTTGGTTCGAGGAAATTGCTGTCAAGTTTAAACCAGTTTTAATGGAGCGAACGTGATGCAAAAACCCGTCTTTTAAGCACTTCATGTCCAATTTCAGACATACACTCGGTATATCCTAGAACAGGGAAATAATAACTCCAACTCTACGACAGTCATAGACTTCTCCTTCTGAGCTTCTCGCCATCTTTGAGTTCGGATCGTCCTTCTTCCTCTCTCTCTGTCGTATCAGTTACGAAGTCCCCCTAAGCGGAGCGTGACGCCACGCGCTGTTACAGAGCAGAGAGAGGGGGACCGGGGGAGAGAGCAAACTGATCGAGCTCTATAGTTGGGCCTAAAGGTCCAAGCCCATCAATAAGAATGTTTAAATAATTTTTTTTATTGGCTTTTTAATAACTTTATATTAAAAAAATATTATATATTTTCTTCTAAGCTCGATTCTATAAATTTAGTGACATACGAGTCGCGAGAAAATCGTTGCTTTACTTTATCACATATTTAATGTATATACCCACTTTTGTAATATATTCGCTATATTTATATATCCACAAAAGTTTACAATCTAACTTTTCGAAGACAATGCATGCTCAATCATACCAAAAAGACCCAAAAGGATATTAGTTTGTGCTTATCCTTCAATGCTCTTAAACAATATAATCACCGAATAATTATTTATTCACTTTCTGATAGTAGAGAGTCTAGAGACCGATGCATATAAAAGTGACCGCCATATATTAGCCAAGAGGTGCTTTAGGATTATCATTATTATTTTACATCCTTTGCCATTTAATTTTCTTTTATATATCACCATCTAATTTGAATTCTAATATTGATGTATATGTTGCTTAATCTGATTGCTATATTGATGTATAGTTTTAGATTTTACATCTTCGTTCTTAGTAAAATATAGTGAAATATTTTAATCGTACTCGTACATATCCATAATTGTTCTATTTTAAATAACGTCCATTATTTGTTCAATTTTAATTCCGTAACAATTGAAAATATATTTTGGTAAGTAGTCTGCAATAGTCCTGCAGAAACCTATCGGACGATCGGGTTACAAACAATATATATGGATCAAATTAGAAATTATCTGTAGCCACTTACAATACAATCATTTGTTCACAATGATGAGAGTCTTTATAAAAAAAAATGATGAGAATTGATCAAACATGATTACCTGATTGGTGTCACGTCGAATCTCACAAAAAAAAACTATATAATAATTCTTAAATTTGTTTGCCTATATATATATTAGACAAAACCACAACTAATTTAACTGGTCCACAAATCCACCCATCCCTAGTTTAGAACGTTTCCACGTACAACACATGCCACATGTCTGCTTATGTAATAATATTGATTTGGACAAAAAAGAAATTTCCTACATTATTCACAAAAACAAAAAAAATAAATATATTTCCTATATATATTCTCACTGCCTTTAGATTTTGGCCCTGAATGGAAACCGGTTCAAAGACGCTTCCTCCACAAAAGTGTATGCACTGTTATCATCAGGCGCAGACGTATGTTACGACCAACGGGGTCACGTGCCCCCAACTAAAGTTTTATTTTCTTTAAGTAATTAGTTTAAAATCCATGATGATGTCCCCGATTAACTTAAATTTCATTGTAATGACTTTGATTAAAAATTCTCCTAGATCCGCCCCTGGTTATCATTATGCCATTCAAGCATAAGATGGAACAGTAGTATAAAGACGGCTCAAGCATAAGACGGATGGAACGCATATATATTGCTAATTATGTACAGTAAATATTTTAATAAAAAACAAGTGGATCAAATTACAAATAAAGTAAAAGCATATGAACCGTAAAACTTCAAATAAAATGTGGTTATACTATTCATGTATTTATCTATTTAATTATTTAGTTTTTGAAAAGTGTCAAAATATTGAAACAAAATATATAATAATAAACTTTTTGCTTTTGTTTTAGACATGTATTATATTTGAATTTATTTTATGTATAATATTGTCTACCTATTTATAATTATAACAAATTATTGTATTAATAAATTAAATTTTCTAAAATAAATAATTTTGTAATTATTTTTAATTTACATTTACTTAAAAGAAAAATTTATTAGAAAATATATTTAAAATTTTATTTTATTTCTAAAAGTACTAAATAATGTATTCATTATTATTTTTATATTTTAGTTTTGAATTTTAGAAACTAAAATTTGGATTAGAATTTTTTTATTTTTTTAATTTAATTATTTGATCCGTACCGCTAGATCCGCTTTCACCATTCAAACATATATTTTGGACTGCCAGATCTGCTAGATCCGCTAGATCCGCTAAATCCGCACTTGTTCCGCCAGATCCGCTTGATCTGCTTGATCTGCTCCGCCATATCCGCTTTTTCCATTCGGAGCCTTTATATAGTAATATGTAAATTCATTTCATTGAAGACAAATATATAAATATATACATATTTTTTCTCAATCAGTCGCTTTTGAATCGAAAAACTTTGCTTCGTCGACCGTACATCGATTTTGTCCTCTGTAAAAATCACTGAATTGTTTTTTTTTATCATCATAATTTGGAATATGCTGAAAAGTGAAAACTCAAGTACATACTTGATAATTTGTATATGTTAAATATAAAAAAAATACATGTTAAATATTTATAGCCAGATTGGAGATTTTCCGAAAGGATAAAATAAATAAAAGCATTTTTTTGAAAACTGTTATGATAATGAATACTACAATTTGTTTTATCATTCAATAAATTATAAAAATACGAATAAAACAACAAAATTCCGGACTTTGACTTCATAATATCTTCGAACTAGAAATCATAACAAGTTAATAAGCCTCCTCTTTGTTGATGGTAATCGAATTTGTGATCTTGAATATTCTCTTTTCTTTTGTGGCCACTTACTAGTTAGTAGTTACTACACCGATTTAGCTATCAACAAGGTGTCAAGGTGAGATTGTTTTCACGATTTTTTTTACGACATTAATTTAGAAAACGAAATCTACTGAGTTATATAAGTCAATAGAAACCACAAAGAGTGACCTTTATGAATTTGTGGTATGGTTCAAGTGATTGGAACATATGTTTTGTTTTTTATTTGAATGGTGGCCCAACGAATCCCCTATATTTAATGATTGATTGCAGACGTGACATCATTTTACTTTATTTAACTTGGGCAATTGTCTAGTCTTGGGTAAAATATTCAAAACCAAAAAACCGAATCGAAACCGATTAAAAAAAAAAATCGAATCGGAACTGAAACAAACTGATAAAATACTTGAACATATCATAAATTCATTTATCCAAAAAATTGGAATTGAACCCGAACTGATCCGAAAACCGATTAGATACCCGAAATTCATATTTTATATATGCTATAACCTAACAAAACCAGTAAATTGTAAATTTTGATAGGCATACTGAGTTTGTTTAAAATATAAAATACTTTTTTTTGTTCATATAGCTTTTTTTTAAACGAATGTTGAGTTGGCTTATATAGTTGACAAAAAAAAAAAAAAAAGGTTGTATTGTCCCCAGATACTTCAGAATATTTTTTCTCGAAAAAAGATACTTTAGAATAGTTTAGCGAATTTTCAAAATCTCTTATAAGTTATACGATTAGTTTATTACTGGTTTCAATTTTCAAATCATCTTATGTTGTCAGAAACTTGGATTCACGTACATATATACAGCTGTGGAATCCGTATAATTTACATATTTATATATAGTCCACATCTTTTTTTTTTTTGAGAAAAAATATATAGTCCACATCTTTCTGTAATTAAAAGCTTAAAAATTAATTTGTCCCTGTTATAATCAAAATCGACATCGAATATCATGATATTTACAACGAATCAATAAAACTTAATTTTATATGTTTACATGCATAATTGTTTAAGATCTCGAAAAGTATAAAATATCTTTTTCGATTTGAATTCCCACGTAATTCATATAATTATAATATGAATTATTGGTTTTTTTACTATATAATCGGAGTTAGTTTTTGAGTGTATTATGTTCTAGATTCAATATTTTCTTTGGGAGAAATGATTTACACCAGTATCATATAAGGTTTTTAACTGTCTAATCCCGAATTTACGAAGATATATGGTTTCTGTCCTAAACTTTGAAATTATAAAAAAAAAAAAAAAAGATTTTAGAGTAAAACCTAAACTATTTTTGAAAGTCATAGACATTTGGTTATTTTTCCTACATCTATAATAATCAGGAATGAATCCATAATAAGAATAATGATAACTAGTAAAATTCGTTCCCTAACATTGATTTACACGGCAATAAACACCACTATGCCATGTATCTTAATTACTAATTGTTTTTTTTTTTCCAATATATTCAAGGTTCGTCAGGAAATATGTTGTAAACTTTTCCTTTGTCTAACTAGTAACTAGTTTTTCTGTTCTCTTTTATTTTGTTCAACAAGTATCTTTTATTCTCTCATCATCTCAAGAGACATATAGCATATTCAAAACGTAATAAATATACGTACTTTTCAAATAAAAAAGAAACATAGAAATTCAAAAGCACGTGGTGGACTTTTGTACATTATAGAAGATTATGTGGACTCTCCACACCGAGGCTTAGAGACCATACCTATACTAATTAATCAGTGATCCTAGGGATGTTAAACGGGCCGGCCTGCGCTCAAGTAGCCCAGCCCATCGCAGGTTTTTTTTTTTGCAGATTTAGCGGGCCAGTCCGTCGCAAGCTGCGGTTTAAAATCCAAATTCCAAACCCAACCCGTCTATATTTACGGGTAAGCGGGCCGGCCCGCTGGTTATTGTATTTTTATTTTTGAGTTATGTTGATTTTATTTCTTTGGTTTCATTCGTTGGTTTGTTTGGACGAGAAGAAACTGAAAATGAATCTGAATTCCTTGAAACTACATAAAGCTAGCATCTTCGGTTGTAAAGCAGGGGAACAACATCAAACGATGTTGCTATTAAGAGATGATCTTTTATTATGCTTCTTTTGGTTTGTAGATTTTAGTATCCAATGACGTTGAAATAGAATCTGGAAGAGTGTTTAATAATGTTAAAGATATGAGCCAAACAAATAAAATGTTTCGGATTATTAGCAAATACGTGTAACTAGACAAAAAGATAATTTCAAAGGCTTTAGCACATCATAAAGATTGTAATCATATATGTTTACACATCAAAGCCGACAGATTCTTTGAATTCCATTATTGGTAAAACCTGTTTTGATATGAATTTAATAGCAATAGAGTATCAGAGATATCGAAAACAATAATATGAGATGCAATATTATTCCAACAATCCGAGAAGAAAGAGAAGATAAAATCTGAGAAGAAAACAGCAAAAACAAAAATCTGAGAAAGCAACAAAGGCAAACATCTACCAAGAAATAATGAAGTTCAAA
>OVAY01000893.1:13732-41842 GCA_900406395.1 Kernera saxatilis | reverse complement strand
CCACCGTGTTGAGATAATTAAAGCATCGACTAGAGAGTCGTATGTATCCTTATTATGTATCTNATCGACTAGAGAGTCGTATGTATCCTTATTATGTATCTGCAACCCGGAGTTTGCAAGAAGATTTATAAGTTCGTTTGATAATGTTGGTGAATTCACGTCTCAAGTTTTTGATGATTATTGCATGTTGAATCCTTGTTGGAAACATGCTATATTTATTCGCATCAAGCCAATAAATTATTAATAATTCTCCCCATCATAATTGATTTTGGGTCAAGAACCAAACATTTCTCATATGAAAATATTTGGATGTGCAGTATACATCCTTATTGCTCCACCACAACACTTTAAAATGGGTCCTCAAAAGAGGTTGGAATATATGTTGGATATGAATCTCTATTGATAATGAAATATAAAGAGCCATCCTCGTAGGATTTAAGTAAGGCTTGATTTACAGACTGTCATTTTAATCAGTCAGTTTTTCCAACAATAAGGGGAGAAAATAAACAGCTGGATAAGAAAATGAGTTGAACTGAATTATCATTGTTCCTCAGACTTAAGAATGTGAATTAAGAAGTCCAAAAGATAATTCATTTACAGAGATTATAAAATCAGTTGCCAGACGTAGTTACTGACCCAAATAGAGTGACAATGTCACATATACCAGCTGTAGATGCTCTAGTTAGAATTGATGTCCTAGAAAGACAATACCAAACTGCTAATGTTGGTTCCAAAGATAAGAATCCTCGGAAAAGAAAAGGAGCATCAATAGACAATGGTCATACCGAGGGAGTAAAGATTTTGAAGGATATAATCCCTGAAGGACTAATGATATCAGAATTATGTTCTCGGGAACTCTACTCGATCGAATTAAAAAAAAAAATATAGCATGAGGTATAATCAAGTAAAAGTATATTATACCTATGTGTATTTATCAAAAGATTATGGATTAAAAGAATTCTTAATTTAAATACTATGGAACTCCTGAAGAGCTATCGCAAGTAGTATGGTGAGAAGAGTATGGGATAGTAGATATTGGAAAGACAAAATTGTCTTGAGGTATCCTAAATTGAAATCATAGTGAATGAGATGTTATCTCAAAAGATCCTTGTAGGATTTAACATAAAAGTGCTCCTATATATTTGGTTATGAAGTATCATACTGAAAATGTTATTTGAGTAATTTACTGATCTCTTTCATGATTGAAAGATGTGCTTTCATATGCCAAGAGAGAAAGTCATAAGAGTAACTCATATGTATAAGGTGAATGTCTAGAAGATTGAATGTAAAAGAAATTTGGACCAGAAGTCCAAATAGACCAAGAAATTATCTTCTATGTGAAAGATATGTTATGGACCGGAAATTCAATGACTCGAAAGATTATATGTTGAGTTTAATTTACGAAGGCTCTTCTTATAACAATTTCCAAAAGATGGTATATATGATAAGAATGCATGTCCTGAAAATGATGCTTTTGGAAAAGGGAATATGATGATGAGCGTGGTTGTACTCTTTTTTCTTTATCATGGTTTTTATTCCATTGGGTTTTTCCAGATAAAATTTTTAATGAGGTAACAAAGAACACGCAAATGATAGACACCTAAGAATGAATGTTATAATGATAAAGGTCTATCATTATTTCAAAGTCTTCATCATAAATTAATGAGATCAAGAGAAACAAAGAAGATGATTAAGATTAATCATCTGCAACACCCATGAATTGCAGAAGAATGACGATGTATGTGTGCTACAGATTCGTTCAAATGAAGATTTAGCAGACTTATTTACCAAAGCACTTCCAACTGCTATTTTCAAGAAGCTACTTCATCATAATGGATTGCATTACCTCAAAGATTTCAAGTCATGCAGTCATCAGGGGGAGTAAATACGCGTTGCACTCTTTTTCCTTTAACTATGGTTTTTTCCATTGGGTTTTCCTTGTAAGGTTTTTAATGAGGCAGCATCTTATGCGTTTTAGGAGATATTTTGTATAATAGACATCCAAGGGGGAGTGTTATGAATTATTATATGGATGCCCATTATAGGCTCATATTCTAGAACCTTCTAGATTTACTTGTAGCTTAGGTTTTACTTTGTCTCCAAGTAAAACCCTCTTGTTGTATCCCTATATAAAAGATCTCTTATTCATTGGAATAATACACATCAATTCCTCCATCTCTTTTCTCTGTTTATAACAAGTACATCTTCTATTAAAAAAACTAGGGGCATTCTAATTCTAAGTACTCCACTTTTTTTTTTTTTTATTATGTTTTTCAAAATTACCACAACTTTTCTATTTTTGAAAAATACTAAAAAATCGTTTATGAAGCATTTTGGAAAGCTTCCAAATTTAGTTGTAAGAATGCTTTAGGAAGGTTTTCGTATGACTTCCTCGACCCGATTTATTGTATTTTAGAAAATATTTTCCATACAAATTGTGTTATTTAACAAAACAAAACATATATTACTGAAAAACAATATTTTAGCCATGGTTGTTTTCGTAGCTAGGACACAAACACATGTGGCTACAATCCGTAGTTTCTCTCCCTTTGCTATTTCTTATTTGTGGCTAATGTAGGCGAAACAAAGACATTTCAAAGCATATTCTGTAGCTCTTGACGACGAATTTGTCAATAACAAATCCATAATTACGCAGTCACGAAAAATGGCCAACACAGAGATGTGGACATTTCAGAGCCAACCGGACATATAGAAAGCCACGAAGTTGCACTTGCCACGAATTCAACTTAAAACAGCCACAAGCTTGGGGTTTCTATTTTGTAACATCTGTCCTAAAAGAGAATATTCAATCCTGATTGGTTTTAGATTTAAACTGTGATTAACGGTTTAGGTCGTATTGTTGAAAATGTGCGATGTGGTTTGAATTTGGCGGAAACCTTTATGATTAGAAAAATAAAAATGCCAATCGAGACTATCTAATAAGACTACTTAACGCTTTAAGAGAATCTAAAGAGCCAAGCTAAGAAGTTACGAAATTGTGAAATAATATTTTTTTTTCGTGAGATTAGGTCGATAAACTGGAAACAACCGGTTTAGAATTTCTAAATTCGGAGTGATTTGTGGGAATTTTGTATATACGATTTAAATGTCATACAAAAAAAGTGGGAAAACGTCTCGGCTATTAAAAAAATAAAAATAAATCAAACACTGGCCCATATAAATTAGGCCCAAGAAAACGTGGGCCCAGCAAAAGTGTCTACACGCTCCCATATGTTTGCGCTTATATCAATGGCACAAAACTGTGAATCCCTCACTGAGTAACTAACGGCTATATTCCCTTCATTTTCAAAAAAATTGTCTCAAGTCTTGCGAAGAGGAAAGCATCGACGATGGCAGAAACGAGTGTTCAGATCTCAGATCCAGAAGCAGCGTTTCTCGATTCTAAGCAAGAGACTGGATATGAGTGGGAGCTTTTTAAAGAGAACGTACGGCCTCTGAAGAGAGGACGTAATGTTCGTCTTCTCAACCACGCTCTCAAATCTCACTCTGACCACCAATTAAGGAAGAATCTAGCCGACAAACGGAGGTATCGATCTCAATTTCACATTTCTGCTCTTGGGTTTTTAGTTGAATCGGTCGAATTTTTAATTTAATTCTGTGTTTTGACTATTAGGAAGTTGATTGAGGCCATCGATGAGTACGATGGAGATGACCCTCTCTTTCCCTGGATCGAGTGAGATTCCTTCATCTTTCTTGAAATGATTACAAGTCCTGAGATTGAGTTCTTGAACAAAAAAAAAATCTAAGAGTTATCTTTCTTGAACCAATCTTTATGCTATGTCCTAAGTTCTAAAACCTGAGCTTTCTTCAGGTGTATAAAATGGGTACAAGAGGCTTTTCCACCTGGAGGAGAATGCTCGGGACTGTTAGTGATATACGAACAATGCGTTCGCAAGTTCTGGCACTCGGAGCGTTACAAGGATGATCTTCGTTATCTCAAAGTTTGGTTGGAATATGTAATGTTTCTCTTTAGCTCCCTAATTCCTTCAAAGATATTATATTCTTTGTGTGGAGAGTAGTAATCTAAAAAGTGAATAAATCTTCTTTTTTTTGTTATTTTTGAAGGCGGAGCATTGTGCTGATGCAGAGATGATTTACAAGTTTTTGGAAGTTAATGACATTGGGAAGACACATGCTGTGTACTACATAGCTTATGCTTTGCACATGGAGTTTAAGGCTAAGGTGAAAACTGCTAACGAGATCTTCAATCTCGGAATCTCTAGGTAATCTTCATCTTGGTCCTCCTCCATCACATTCAGATTTTGTCCCATGGTCTGATTGAAAGTGTGGAACTTTGTACAGAAATGCAAAGCCAATGGAAAAGTTGAATGATGCCTACAAGAAATTCATGGTGAGAACAATGAGAAGGCCCAAAACAGCTGATGAAGTAAGAAGTTTTGTCTGTATTTGTAAACTGTATATCTAATGTTTTTTGTCAATTCATGGGAATTAATGTTTCCACCTACCAGCAGGAACCAAAGGAGAATGACTTACCGTCAAGAAGCTTTGGAACCATATTGTCAAGGGGAGATAATAGTGAGTAGTAGCAATAACTTTGGAAATCATGAAATGTGTTGATAAGCTCTCTTACATGACTATGTTTCTAATAGATACAGGAAGGCAGGCGTTAGGACTACAAGCCAAGAAACCAAAGCCGAACCAGTAAGCAGTTTGATTGATTCTGTATTTCTCTCTGTTTTTAACTCAACTCATACCTTAAGCAGATATAAACTTCACCAAAACTCTAATAAATTATTGTGCAACCCACTATGATTTGTGCAGCTCATCCAAGACAACTTTTCCTATCTACACGGACACTACATCGGGGGATCAATCAGAGTCAGACAAGTCAAAACCAGAGTTTGGTAGTTGGCTCATGCTTGGAGGCCGAGCAGAGAGGAACAAAGAAAACAATTCTTTACCGGGAAAATGGACATCATTCAAGGTTTTGCCTCTAACCTACCAAAACTAAACTATCTTATCTCTGTAAATTGATCACTTACTGCATGCATTTATATCCTCACAGGTTCCTCAGAAACCCATTGTAAGAGCCGCAGCAGCTTCTTTACCCTCTACTTCCTCCTTTGAGGTATTTGTTGATGAAGAATGTACAGAGTAAGTTGACAACAATTCTAAATGTTTTCGCAACAAGACATGTTTCATTCATTATTGACTTGATTATGAAAATGCAGAGAGGAAGGAGAGAAGAAGAAGAGTGAAACCATCTCATCACCATCAAATGCTTTGCCCCTTAATGATGGCCGTGAGATAAAGAAGTAAGCATAAAAATACGTCTTAAAAATTCACCAACACATATAATCTCATGACTTGTATGTATCTAACAATGTTTTCCTCTGTAGAGAAACAGAGCTGCTGCGACAGAACCCTTTAAGACATTTCCCACCCAGCAGCTTCCTACGATGATGAAGATATTAGACATTCATCTCTACGAATGATCATAATAGACACGATCTTCTGATCTGAGATTTGGGGCTTTTGTCTATAAAGCTCCTTGTAATTTGCCTATTTGGATTTGTTTTTGTGATGTATTGAGATAATGTACCTGTACCATGATGAGATTTTCATGTTTATGAAACTTTGTGTTCTTTAATTGATTCCAGTTCAGCTAGTCATACTATTTCCTACTAATTTATTATACAGAAATATTTTGTATCATTTTCCACTAAATTACTACTTTATGTTTATCCCCTATATGATTTGTTTAAAGTTAAGGAATCATTGTGATAATACCCTAAATGTGGCCAGGTTATTGGCTTCTATGCCATGCGACTTTTTGCTGATAATTTTTTGGTCTAGGCACCTAACGTATCTTTTTTTTTTTCCTGCTTACAAAAGACAGAAATTTTTAGAGTTTCGTTGTAATAGATGCGTATGGGTACAACCTACAAAAGATTAATTCATTAGGCACTCCTCCCAGAGAAAACAACTCAGCGGAAAAAAAAGATTTAACACAAAAAGAAAAAAGTGGCTTTAAGGGGATGGAAGGGGGCATAAACATAATCAAGCAGTAATAGCCATTTAATTAAATGATTAAAAACCAATGATGCGATTTTGGAGATAGACTTTGAGTGGTAAACAAGGGAAATTGAAAAAACCTTTGGGAATTTTATTTGAAGTTAGTGGTAGGGGCATCATTTCATTTGTTTATCTACCCTTTAGGCCTTTTTAGGGTTCCTTTATCGCAATACTTTTCTTTTATTACTATACTTACTAAACATAATATCCGACTGATCAGTCAGGATATTACATTGTTAAATTGTATTGAGACTTAAAACATAAATTATTTCGCTAAATGACCAATCTACTAAAATTTAAACAAATTCTTATTCTTAAAAATTATTAGTTTTGTCTTGTTTTAAACATAGATTCATAAAATCATTTACATTTTAAAATAAGACGCGAAAAGACATGTTGAATCATATATTTTAACATTACATATATCTCATAATTTGTCTGTTTAGTATCTATAAGCGTAGTGCACAAAAAAAAAAGTATCTATAAGCGTAAATTACATTTTTTTTTTAACATAAACTACTTTTTTTTTTGTAACCAACATAAACTACATTTTCTCATGTACAAATATGTAAAAGTTCAGAATAGGTATGAAAACCATGTAGCAAATCTCATTAACAGTTAACGAATACTACATGAAAATTTTGGAATATCGATGCAATGTTTTCTGAGGATTTTTTTACGCTCAAGTTAATATTTTACTTTTTAGCCATATTTTAGTAAAATCAAATGAGCATACTTAAGTTTATGTCACTCTCTAAACTTAAGATGAGACTTATCATATTTATGTTACTCTCTAAATTTTTACTTGCCTTAAACCACAAATTTTTTATTCCAAATCCTAAATCTGAACGACTATACATGATTAATTGAGAAAGAACTAGCTATGTCTTGTAATTTTAAGTAGGTTCAGAATTCTGACAACAACAAAAAATAGTTTAGAATTAGAAAAAAAGTCCCGAACCCGTTTAAACAAAGTTTAGGTTGTGATTAATTATGACTCTTGAAAATTTCAAAAGTTCCTACAGCATTTTTTTGTTTCCTACAGCATTTTTAAAGCATTTTTCATCCAATCAGTTTAAGATCGATTCCCCAAAAACCTGAGAGCTCTTATAGAATTAATAGGTTAACCAGACACAGACACTCACTTATATTGTCATTTTCCCTTAAAATAATTTAAAAACAAATTAGTAGTATTAAGTTTAAAAAGATGTAGAAAATTAAAACGAAACGGAGGAAGAATTGACCAAAACGCATGTGTGGATTATGGAGTAAAAGCAATTTATGGTTGTTGGAGGGGAATAACCAATAGAATTCCCCAAAGGACGCGTTTAATGCCCCCTCCAAAATTAACGCTCCTCTCTCTATTTTATTTAGAAAACAACCTATCATATTAATATATGACATGAATTTTGAGTGAATTTAATCACAATATATGTGTAGAGTATGCATCACTTTTACATAAAAATGAATATAGTAATTACGAGAAAGTTCATGTTGAGGAGGTGTATAGTTTTTCTTCTCATATTATTATTCTTAAAATTGAATTTTAATTTTCTAATAATAATTGCATTTTAGTTTTGTTTTGTTTTGAGATTGAATCTTGGCCGTAGAAAATGAGGTGACGATAGTGATGTGTCGAAAAATCAGGCAATAGCCCAATCAAAGCAAGTAATCCCTAATTGGACTAAGGAATTAAAAGATTACGATCTACTTTGATTATGCCTTTAATTCAACAAAATCTACATGAACCTTAAGAAAGGATTAAGGGCCGAGATTAAACAAAAGGATTAAGGGTCAATATATCTACAGTTACCAAATTCAAAAACACAAAAAAAAAAGATTAAAGAAAGCTTTTATTAAACAAATAAAAAGTCATTATCTCACAAAATAAATCCTTTCTCCTCTTTCATTTTTGCCCCCACTCTCTCTCACCGCCGCTAAGGATGAGCAAACGCCGTAACGGGATGTCCTCACCATAACGCCGTTAAGTCTGAGCCCGTTTCAACACGTGCCATAGGAAACGGAAAATCAAACGGGATTAAAGTAATATTCCGTTTCAATGGCTCTGGAACAGTTGGGGTTGGGAGTGACCGCCGTTGACGGTGACGATAACGGCGTTACTCAAGGCGGTGAGGAGAATAGTGCGCCGTCTAACGAAGGCGGAGATGACGGCGTTAAGACGGCGAGGCTGCCTCGTTGGACGAGGCAGGAGATTCTGGTGCTGATTCAGGGGAAGAGAGTGGCGGAGAATAGGGTCCGGCGAGGGAGAGCGGCGGGTATGGCGCTCGGGTCGGGTCAATTGGAGCCCAAATGGGCATCGGTATCATCTTACTGCAGGCGTCACGGCGTGAATCGCGGACCGGTTCAGTGCCGTAAAAGGTGGAGCAATCTCGCTGGAGATTACAAGAAGATTAAGGAATGGGAGTCTCAAATTAAGGAGGAGACGGAGTCCTATTGGGTGATGAGGAACGATGTTCGCCGAGAGAGGAAGCTTCCTGGGTTTTTCGACAAGGAAGTCTACGATATTGTAGATGGAGGTGTGATTCCTCCGGCGATTCCGGCTCTTGCGCTTGGATTGGCTCCGGCATCGGCGTCGGCGGAGGAATTGTTGTCCGATTTAGATCGGAGAGAACCGGCGAGAAGTCCAGAGATGTTGAATTCGGCTCCGGTGCTCAAATCAGTTCAGGGTAAAACTCAGATCAAATATGTTCATCACCATGACTCCAATTCTAATGAAATTCAAATTTGTGTTAAAGATGTTATAGACAAGGAGAAGCAAGCAGCTTGTGGAGCAGATCAAGGTTTGTATTTTTTATTCTTATGTTCTACCAAATATTAGATCACTCGTGTTGGGGTTCGAACCAGTGACCTGGAGTGGTTTGGGGTTAGTACGAAGACTGAGAAAATGTATCAATAAGTGTAGGGTCTTTAGTGGTTTTACAAAGAACATTATGGTTTCATTTGATCCAAAGTCCAAACAAACATAGGAATGTTATACATGTTTACCTCTCCCTGTGTCTCATTTCCATTCTTTGCTTTGATCTATTCCATAGACTTAAACCTTATACGCTTATCTCAAAGAAGTCGTAGAGCTCTAGAATATGTAATGTAGAATGTGTTGTCATCAAGATGATATGGTTGGTTCATATTACAAAATGCATCTCTAATTGTGTTATCAATGTAGTTTAACTATATTCTCTAGAGCATGATCATTTTTTTTTATGTTGAAGGGTCTCCTTTATCTTGTTTTTCACCAAAACAAAGTTGATTTTGATCTTGAAGGTAGAGTGAAAGAGAAACATCCAGAAGCAGCAAACCCGGAAGCTGGATCGACATCACAAGAAGAGAGAAAGCGTAAACGAAAAGCTGCTGGTGAAGATGAAGAAGAAGAAGAAGCAACAAAGAGCAGGCAGAATCAATTGATAGAGATACTAGAAAGAAACGGGCAGTTATTGGCGGCACAGCTTGAGGTTCAGAATTCAAACTTAAAACTTGAGAGAGAGCAAAGAAAAGATCACGGTGATAACTTAGTCGCTGTTCTCAGCAAGCTCGCAGATGCTGTGGCGAAAATCGCAGATAAGTTGTAGATATAGTACTATATATGTAAATTTAGTCGTATATTGCTTCAACATTACTTCTCATTCTTCTTCTTCTTCTTCCTTTTTTCTCATCTACCATCATTGTTGATTGAATATTGATGTAACACAAGAGGCTCTATACACATCTTATATAAACATGGAGATTTATACGGTTTTCGGACATCATTCGTCTTCGTTTTGCCTTTTTGACTGATTCAGACATCCTATGTAAACATGGAGATATATGTTACATCTTATATTAACATGGAGATTTATACTGTTTTAGGACATCAATTGTCTTTGTTATACCCATTTGACTAATTCAGACATCTTGATGGCCAGTAGGGGTTGACGATTTGTTGCATTCAAACGAAAAACATTAATTTCATTTTGTTAATTTGAAGTTTCAATCTTTCTTGCTTTCCCTAATAAGTGGATTAGTATTATGTATATTTAATGGAGGATTTACTTTTTTTGTCAGAACACCCTTCAACAATAGTATATTTGTTGACGGTTTTTTGTTATTAAAAATTTCCTCCATTTGTTGGAAAGTGACATTGATATATGCAGATTGGCAGATCTGCCACTTTATGTTATTTGGGATAGCCGATTAGAGGGAATAATAGTAAATGACTAATTGTATTACCAAAAAGTATCAAAATTTTT
Organism: Kernera saxatilis; assembly: GCA_900406395.1. Taxonomy (NCBI): domain Eukaryota; kingdom Viridiplantae; phylum Streptophyta; class Magnoliopsida; order Brassicales; family Brassicaceae; genus Kernera; species Kernera saxatilis. The sequence goes on along the minus strand of OVAY01000893.1, from coordinate 31,541 downwards.
ACTAGACGTTTACCAAACGCTCGAAGAAGGTTTAGCACCTGACAAGTACTCCTCAAGAATGAATCAGGCGTTTAAAGCGAAATAATCATTGATGTTCCATTGATCGATTGTTTTAATTACTTTTGTCAAAATCGAAGCGGTCGACGATGATTTTTAGAAGATAGATGACATCTATCAAAACAAATTTACTGTGAAAGGTTTCACTGAATTTGAGAACTTGTGTTTTCAAGTTGTAAATTAATTAGTTTGTTTGTAAATTAATTAGTTTGGTTGTGATAAAGGAAAAGTAAACAAGTAACAGTTTCATAAAAGCCGGAGACGTGTTTGACCTCCAGAAATAAGTGTACGAAAATTCTAGTGCTCCTCCTAGGAGTAAGTTAACTGACTCACTTTGGAGTCAAAAGTTGGATCTTGAGCCACATTACATTCATTTGTGGTAAAGAATCAAAATACACAGATGTCTGTTTTCGTCATTTTACATACCATATCATACGTCGCGATGACCTACTTGCCTTATTCGGATCGCCGACGTGTACGGTCCAGATTAAACTCCATACTCAACTAGATTCTCTTCGCCCTCTTATATTAATCATTAATCTCTCTCTCCTTTCGTCTATTCCTTTTTTTCCCTTCTAACATTCTCTCAAGTTCGGCGTCCGGAGAAATAATAATTCTCAAATTTGGATTTGGAAAAAACAAAAGCGAAGAAATTTGAAACCCTCGTTTCTGAATCTCGGATCGGGAATTTTGAATTGGGAAGCTTTTGATAAGAGTTTAAAAACCACTATTTTATTCATAACTTTTCTTAACTTGGATCTCTGTTTTTGATCGTTAATTGGAAAGACACCAAGGAAAGAACCCTAATTTCCGTTTCTGAGATCCGTCTCTGGACGGGACTAAGGGGAGATTTTGAATTCAGATTTCTTGTTTCCGCATCGGGTTGGATTGTCTTTTGAGCAGTGTAGCGAATTTACATGCTTGTGGCTCCATCTGGTTGTTCTAGAACCCTAAATCGAATGGGCAACGATGAGAATTTGATTGTATTGGCGGATGTAGAGGAAGGAGAGATCTCCGGTTCGAGTAAGACTTCGATTGAAGTCAAGCAGACTACGGCGGCTGATGGCGGAGACGTCGATGGTGGGGTTGTGGCCGGAGGAAGGGGAGGCTCTAATGGCAACTCTAGGGTTTGGACAATGCGTGATTTGCTGACTAAGTATCCTGGTTATCGTGGATACGCTAATTCGGGTCTATACAATTTCGCTTGGGCTCAAGCTGTGCAGAATAAACCTCTCAACGAAGGTTTGGGAATGGATTATGAACCAAGAGAGAGTTCTGAGAGTAAGAACGAGGAAGGTGATATTAAGATTATGATTGAAGACAGTGAGGATGAGAAAGAGGAAGGAGAGTTGGAGGAAGGGGAGATTGATTTGGAGTCTGCCTCTGATGAAAAATTGGATGCTAGAGCTCAGATGGAAACCGAATTAGTCGTCTTGTCGAGTGCTGACAAAGCCGATGGTGATCGCATCGAGAAGGAGAGAGATTTGGAGAACAAAGTGAAACTGATCCGTGGAGTATTGGAGAGTACCTCGTTGGTAGAAGCACAGACGTAAGTCGCGTTTACAGAGAATGGGGAGATTTGATGGGTCTCAATTACTTACTGATGATGATGATGAAAAAATTTCAACCATATGTTGGAGTTGATGAGTGATGCTTGACTGTGTTCTTTTTGTCCATGTTTTTTTGCTTTTGTTTCAGAGCATTTGAAGGAGTTTGTTCCCGACTTTTCGGGGCTTTGGAGTCTTTGCGAGAGCTAGTTTCAGATTATGATGATTTCCCGCAGAGGGATACTTTAGTTCAACTTTCATTTGCTTCTCTTCAAACCATAAACTCGGTATGGCTACTCAAGATCCGTTGGCTAGACTCTTCTACTTAATGCTCTGTTGTTCCTATGTCTGACATTACGATTCCATGAGTCTAATCTCTTATCATTTTCAGGTGTTTTGCTCGATGATCGATATTTTCAAGGAGCTTAATAAAGAGACTATGTCAAGGTTACTTTAATCGTGTTTTAATTGCGCCTACCTTTGACTGAACATGTCAGAATCCTTTCATTGCTCACTTTATTTTTGGTTTTTCTTGTGCAGATTGCTATCTCTTGTAAATGATCATTTTTCCCGATTTCTCTCATCCAACCAGATAAATGAGGTGTGTTCCTTTGGCTACCTGTTGAATTAGCAGAAGACAAAATTTTTGCCACTGTTCCAAAACCTGGAGAAGAGTGCCTTCTTGTCTTATGTAAGTATCTGTCTTGGTTTTGCAGATAGAGGCCATGATTCAGAATTTAAGCCGTTCTGCTATTGCACTTAATGCTGGAACCAGCAGTGAGGAGAATGTTAATCGAATGACTCAGACAGGTAATGGTGATTCGTTTCTTGCCAGAAAGCCATCTTTAGAAGGTACACATCGAGGAGCGTTCTACGCAAGGAGTAGGTTGCCTCTGCTAGACCTTCATAAGGATCATGATGCAGATAGCCTTCCATCGCCCACAAGGGAAACAACACCAATTTTACCCGTAAATGGTCGCCATGCAATGGTTAAACCAGGTTTTCCCGTTGGTAAAGAGGGCCAAACTAGTGAAGGTGCCAAAGTCTATCCATATGAGAGAGAGGCCCTTAAAGCAGTTTCTAGTTACCAGAAAAAATTTGGTCTTAATTCAATATTTAAAACAGATGACCTTCCAAGCCCAACACCATCAGGAGAACCTAATGATGGCAATGGAGACATTGGTGGAGAGGTTTCTAGTTCTATTGTTACGAGCTCGAAGCCGGGGACTCTCCTGATTTATGGGCAAGACGTTCCTCTGCCCTCCACTTTTAATTCTAGAAGCGTGCCTATTGCAAATGCTGGTTCTAGCACTGTTCCACCACATCATATGTCAAACCATGGTATTTCTCCACCAACTGGTGCTACTCAAACAATTCTTGCATCTGATCAGACAGTGAAACCTTCTGCAAAGAGTCGAGATCCAAGATTACGGCTTGTGAAACCTGATGGTGCCAATGTAACAATTAGCCCGTACTCCTCCGACGATGCTAGAAATCTCTCTAAAGTAGAGCCTTCTGCAGACTTGGTGAACCCAAGAAAGCAAAAAGCCGCTGATGAAGTTTTTATTGATGGGCCTGCTTGGAAAAGAAAAAAGTGTGATAATGTTGCGCCAAAGGCAGCTGGAATTGGTGGCTGGCTAGAGGATACAGAATCATTAGGGCTCCAAAAACTGGAAACCAAGCCCAGGCTAATTGAGAACGGAGTAACATCTATGACAACAAGTATTATGCCCACGACTGCTGCTTCTGTAAGCCTAAAAGGACCGACGACAGCGTCAACTGACGCTGGATCATTGCAATCTCTTTTGAAGGATATTGCAGTAAATCCTACAATGCTGCTGAATCTCCTTAAAATGGGAGAAAGGCAAAAGGTACCTGAAAAAGCTCCTCAAAAGCCTGTGGATCCAAGAAGAGCAGCACAACTTCCTGGCTCTTCCGTGCTACCAGGGGCATCCCTGCCACTTAGTACACCTGCATCAAATGCTTTAGCTGGTAATTTTTCAAAGCCAGGAGTGCTTCGGGATTTGCCCCAATACGCCCCCTCAGTGAGTATCTTTTATCTTGACGGATTATAGAACCTCTTCTTTCAATTTTTCTCCAAGTTAACTCATTTTTGGATCCTTCAGGACGAATCTGGAAGCATTCGCATGAAACCACGTGATCCTCGCCGAATCCTGCATGGAAGTACTCTTCAAAGAACAGACTCTTCGGTGGAAAAGCAGTGCAAAGTGAATGACTCTTCCACTCTGGGAACCTTGGCTATGAAGGGTAAGACGGAAGAGTTAGAAACACCTTCCCAGCTTGTTCCACGGCAAAATATTAGCCAGAACGGTACCAGCAAAATGAAAATTTCGGGTGAAAATCTCAGTGGAAAGACACCAGATATTACAACACAATTCACCAAAAATCTGAAAAATATTTCTGACATGATTGTGTTATCACAAGTTGGCAAACCCCCAGCAATTTCGCATTCAGTAGAGCTTAAGACGGACAAAGATGTCAAACATAATCCTTCAAATCCCAACGACCAGGAGGAGGGTGTGTCAGTTTCAGCAGCATCAGTAACGGCTGCAGGTCCCACTCGTTCCATGAACAGTTGGGGAGATGTGGAACACCTATTCGAAGGATATGATGACATGCAGAGAGTAGCTATCCAAAGAGAGAGAGCTCGGAGGTTAGAGGAACAGAAAAAAATGTTTGCATCTCGAAAGCTCTCTCTCGTCTTGGATTTAGACCACACCCTTCTCAATTCAGCTAAGGTTAATTTATCTCCCTCATAGTTTGCTTAATTTTCTTTTATTCTTTCTAAAGTTGGCTTTTTATCGTTTTCAGTTTCATGAGGTTGAAACCGCCCACGAGGCGATTTTGAGAAAGAAGGAAGAACAAGATCGTGAGAAACCATATAGACATCTCTTTCGCTTCCCCCACATGGGAATGTGGACTAAATTGAGACCAGGGATTTGGAATTTTTTGGAGAAGGTGACGCAGTTTATAATATTTTCTTGCTGTTCGACTCTGTGTGCAAGACTCCAGTGTAACTTTTCCTGTGAATTTCAGGCTAGCAAGCTGTACGAGTTACATCTGTACACTATGGGTAACAAATTGTATGCTACGGAGATGGCCAAACTGCTTGATCCCAAAGGGGTTCTCTTTAATGGAAGAGTCATATCGAAAGGAGATGATGGAGATCCCCTTGATGGAGATGAACGAGTACCCAAGAGCAAAGATTTAGAAGGAGTTATGGGCATGGAATCGTCTGTGGTGATCATAGACGACTCTGTCCGAGTGTGGCCTTTAAACAAAATGAACTTAATAGTTGTTGAAAGGTATCATCTTTCGCACTGTGGCTAACATGAGACCGCATTGCTTGCTTATTGTATAAGATTTGTCTGCTGATGTGTATCTTGTGTGGCAGATATACTTATTTCCCTTGCAGTAGACGGCAATTTGGGCTTCTTGGTCCTTCTCTTCTTGAGGTAGATTTCGATGAGCGACCTGAGGAGGGCACATTGGCATCTACATTAGCGGTCTGCACTTTGTTTTATGCACCTTGTCATGTTATGTTCTACTCTTCCTTTTGGATCTTAGCATCATGACATGGTTTCACTGTACAGGTTATTGAGAAAATACATAAAAATTTCTTCTCGCACACTTCACTTGACGAGGCAGATGTTAGGAATATTTTAGCTTCCGAGCAACGGAAGATATTGGCTGGTTGTCGGATTGTATTTAGTCGGATAATCCCAGTGGGTGAAGCCAAACCGCACTTGCATCCCTTGTGGCAAATGGCTGAGCAGTTTGGTGCTGTCTGCACAACCCAGGTGGATGACCATGTCACTCATGTTGTCACAAATTCTCTCGGAACCGACAAGGTAAGGAAGTTTGCAAAATTTAACTGGTGGGCCGAAGAAGAAAAATCATTGGGAGATTCTGAATGTGTTTTGTTTAAGCAGGTAAATTGGGCACTAAGCAGAGGTAGATTTGTTGTTCATCCTGGCTGGTAAGACCCTCTTGGTCTGTTTTTAAAGATAGAAAAAATAACAGGTCTCTTCTGGTTTGTAATAGTTTTCATCGGCCGAGTGCAGGGTGGAAGCATCAGCTTTTCTGTACCAGAGAGCAAACGAGAGCAATTATGCCATCAAACCGTAAACCAAATTCATTTTCCGGCCACAAAAATGGCGGAATTTGAGGCTTGATAAGGCCTGAAAACCCAATAGGTCATATCGGGTAGATTAGGCTAGGCTCCCGGGGGTACATAGGCATTCTTTCGCTCCAATTCATAGAAATGCCAAAAGTATTTGGGGCTTTTAACAAAACGAACTCCACGTTACTTGTGTCTACTAACTTGTGGGGTGGGGGAGGGAGGGTGAAGGAAAGTGATACAAAAATGATACCAGAGAGAGACCCAGTAGGAAGTGATAGGTGAGAGGGGTCATGTGCCAAGGAGAAGATCATGTTCATGATGAGCCGGTTCGCTCATGTTGTTGTGGTATTTATGCTCTTGGCGGAAGCAATGCTGATGGGTACATGGCAATGCGCAGTTGAGTGACTGATTGAAATGTTCATGCCTTCCTTATTAATCCCCAGAATTAATTGTGGTGGAGAAAGCAAATTCATTTAGTGAGACAATGAGAGAGACCACATTAGACCATTACTTGACCTCTAAGTTACTGGTAATGGATCAATGACGTACTGATTCTTATGATGAGTTTTTAGGAGAACACAAGAAAGATAACTTTTAACATCTCAGAAAAAATCCTCCCCTCTACCCAGCGGGTTATTTTCCACATACCTATTTTCACTATTTTGATAAGTAGAGTAAGATTATCTTCTGTTGAAGATAAAGTTAAATTTGAATGTATAACTCGATATAAATGTGAATCTACAAATATAAAAGAAGACCATATTTAATATATCCATCCTAAAAAAGTACATGCTGATACTCATTTTGAAAATTGACTCACGATAGTATTGAGGAGCTTTTTTTTTTTTTTGGGGTGATTTTCCTTGTACTAATCAGATAACGACATGTGGACAAGCTTTTTTTTGAAATGGCTTCATGAGCAAAGCAACAAAATTTTCAGTTTGCCGGAAAGATCCGTACGTGATCGGTCTCAAGGGTTAAGACTCGCATAATAGCATTTCTCAGGAGCCGAGTCCAAAAATTACTTCTCCAACTTTTTTGGCAGTCCAAAGCATTTTTGTGATCAAGATTGAAATGGACTGTCTTGCCTGTCACCTCATCGCCACCGAAGGCACACACAACCAACAATCTTTTAGGCCCTACGACTACTTGCAATAAACATACATTTGATTGATTCGAAAAATTATGAGATAAAAATTAATGAAAATTGAGGGGATTTTAGTCAACATAAAATTGTTGATGTGGCAGCTTATACGAGAATGCAAAAAAGTTTGATCTGGATGGCTAGAAGCTCCAAACTTCCCTTTTTATTCGATATAAACTATGTGAAAAATCGCATTTCATGGAGAGTTTTGTTATATATTTTTAAAAAAAAATTGTTTGGAAACTATCATACTTTTATGTTATATCTAAAAATTAAAACAAAGACTAAAACCATATTTAGCTTGGTGTTGTTCAGTTAAAAAAGATAACTAACTATTTTTAGGAGATTACTTCAATTTTTTCATTTTCTTTATCTTTTCGAGCCGTCTCTCTCGAGCAATTACATAAGTAGGACGCTTTGCTCTGAGGCCTAGTGAAACAAAATGGATGATTTTTACTTATGTCAGGGCAATAACATAAGTAAAGATCATTGTCAATAAAAAAACATTCCAGTAAGTAGCATATACAATTGATGATTTGTAGTTTGGATTAATGTCATGATTTAACAAATTCAGTGTATCTAGTTGGTATTCTTTTCTGGAAGGCTGTATCGTTCTAAGAGGATGTTCGCTAACTTATCATTAATAGATAATATATACTAGTCCTACCATATTGTTAATATACATTGATACAATAACAAAAAAAAAAAAGAGAAAAATGAGAGGCAAAAAGTATAAAATTTGGTGAAACTACATAAGAGTGGGTGTGATAGGCATGCGGCTCTCTGATTTAACAATCCCATTCCCCACCACATCAATACACTTTTACCCCATTTCCCGAGTCCTAATAAACAACTATTGGAGAAGATAACACAAATTATTATTGATTTCCAATTAATGTATGTTTAATGAACTTTTCTTCCAAAGTTCAGACCCTTTTCAATTTGACCTAACAGTCTTTTTGTGTAACTTCGAAATTAGCATAGATATTCGCACACCAAGATACAAAAGTGCCCTAGGATTGAAAGCAGCAACTTTAAACATATGGGTCTTGAGATCGTTTCTATTTTTTTATGTGTGGATTTTACTGTTTAGTTAGGGAATTGGAGGTGTCCGATTAAGTACAATGTATTAACTGAATATTACCATATTTTTGTTCATATAAAACTATAATTTTTGTTTTCCGTCTACATTTTACGTATCTATGGTTCAATTATATTCAGGAGAAAAAGCAATAGCTGTTGAAATATGTATATACAACAGAAACACAAGAGCAGTATTAAAAATAAAAGGAGTACCTTGATTAGTCAAATTTGTATCCAATAAAAGTTAAAAATGAAGGAGAATGGAAAATGGAGGATAAGAGACGAGACGTGAGAGGGTGGGGATGGGCCAGGCAACACTCTTTTAGCCAACCTATAAAGCCTAAAGTTGTTTTCAGTTTCAGACCAAATGGAGTTCGTCTTTTTTTACCCTCTTCTACCTCTATTTTTCAATTCCCTACAAACTTTTTTATAATTTCATTTTTCTGTGGTCAAGAAAAATAATCATTCACAGAGCACCCCAGGCGCGGGGCGGAACAAATCATTATTTGTCGCCATTCACGCATATATTATGTATTGCATAACGTATCTAAAAAAATAAAATGAACCCTCTCAATTAAACAATAAAAAAAAGAACCAAATAAACAAGCTTGGTCGAGTCTTATTATAAGTTTTCCATCGTATGAGGCTTATATCATCAGTGTATGGAATGGAGCGGAGAGAACGTACAAAAAATGACAATTTATTTTTGTATTACTGTTTCTGTTACGTTATGTCCGCTCTGTTTTGTATGGTGGTGTGACCATTTGGAATCTTAATGTTGTATTTAATGATTTAAAGTTTATTAAAAAAAAAGCCCTTAGGTTTATTTGAAATACTAAGCATAAATATCAAAATGTCTTTATTTTGAACTTTTAGAAACTGTTAAAGGTAATGTAAAACTGTGCACATTGTTCAGAATTCAGAGGCATAATAGTGTGCAGTGGACTTTTAAAATGCCATTGCGAGAAGCTCCGTTTTACACCCACATCTTCTCTCTAATTTTCTCAAATCTTTCGTCTCATTTACTTCTGTGTTTTTTTTTTTCTCTACCATGCCTAAAATTTTATAAAAACAGGACCACATTCATGTCCTTTACCAACTTTTTTAAATATTTGTAAATAATGAAACGAATAAAATAAATAGGTTTAAGAAAAATGATAAAGGACAATAAGACATTTTGAGTGAAGTCCAGCCACGCCAAGCTCCATTTGCTGATTACATCACCAACGGTTTCTTACCTTTCTTTATTGTTTATTCATGTTCTTTGTGAAAGTTATTTGTAAATTTCTATGAAATAAAAAGCTGAATAGCTAGCGTGACCCTAGTTTAGTTAATAAGAATGTCTTTGTGGCTAGTGGAAGGAAGAAAACCATACCTAAATCTATGAATGGCCAAAGTAAAATTAATTCAACTTTATTACTTTTTTTTGTTGCAGTAGTTGATGATCTATATATTGTCTATAACATACAAATCTAAAATACTGGCAGCGAATGTGATTATAATGAAGGACTCTACAGACAATTCTATGATGAATATCTTTATTTACAGTATAAAGATTCAAGACAAATGATTCTTTTTTATTTTATGTTTATATTAGGTAGTTTTTTCTATAACACACGAGATTACAATGAACATCTTTACGCACAATTCACTGAAATACACGATAAGATTATAAAAGCTGTGACAAAAAGCTATAAAAAGAAAAAAAAAAGCTATAAAATAATTTACCTGTGAATCACGCGGCTTACGGCTTTTGCAGAGAAGAAAATATTTACAAAATACTCGATATCACCAAAAATTAATAATGAAAAAGTGATTTCTTGATATAAATGCCGTATCAAATGGAAAAAAACAAAACCCAAAGTCATCTTCCTTTCTCTATTGACTTAGAGAAGAACCACAATGCCTCGCCTGCAATGCCTAACAATGGCGACTGCACTAGTTCTGCTTCAAGCTCTGAGTTCAGTGAGCTCCACTATTCTATCCCGGGCTGACCGGATCACCCGTTTACCCGGTCAACCCCGGGTCGGGTTTCAGCAGTATTCTGGTTATGTCTCTATTGACTTAGAGAAGAAACAGAGAGCTCTGTTTTACTACTTGGCTGAAGCAGAAACCGAACCCATCTCTAAGCCTCTCGTCCTCTGGCTCAATGGAGGTTAATATTTAAAATCTTTTACTAAACCCCAAATTGAAATTTAGGATCTTTCATCGTCTTTATTACGATTTGAAACCTAAAGATTTAGAACAAAAACTTATTCTTTTGTTGCAGGACCTGGGTGTTCATCATTGGGTGTTGGAGCATTCTCTGAGAATGGACCTTTTAGACCAAAAGGATCAGTCTTGGTGAGGAATCACTATAGCTGGAATCACGGTAAAGTCCTTGGATAATTCGAATTTTACATCTCTGTTTAATGATAATTGTTAAACTGATTTCGATTTTTTGATTATGCAGAGGCTAATATGTTGTATCTGGAGACACCTGTTGGAGTTGGATTCTCTTATGCAACTGAGAGTTCCTCTTATGAGGGTGTGAATGATAAGATCACCGGTATTTTAAATTGAGTTTCTCTATTCAATCCCCAATTTCTGGCTGACAAAAACAAATATTTCAAACCCTAAAAATCAAATCATCTCTCTCTCTAAGTGATTTAAGGCTTTGTAGAAGAAACCCAATTTTTTGTGCCTTTTTCTACTTTTCGTAAAAAGATACCAAAAATTACTTGATTTTGTAATCACCAAATAAAAAGAACAAACATATTTTCAGACATAAACCTGGTCTAGATAATTGTTATGTTTCTTGTTTCTATAGGTTCAAGATTTTTTTTTTTGAGAGTACAGGTTTTGAATTTGAGTTTCTCTAACTTTCGCTCATTTTATTTTGATGGAGTAACAATGAGTTTATTTTGATGATGATGATATTGGGGTTCATGCGATCCTTTTCTTGTTTGATCGCTTTTTACAAGAAAATAAAGTATTAACATATTTCCCAGAAAAAAAAAGATTCCGCTTTTCTGTGTTGTGTTCTTTCTCAGTCTGACAAAAAGAGAGAAGAAAGTTGAACCTTTTTGCAGAATCCAGATCACATCTGAAGAAATTATTCTCTTATTTTTTGTTTCTTTTTGTTTGTCTTCACATATCAGACATTCTAATCTTTGTCTCTTGTGTGCATTATTTTCGAAACAAAATTTCCAGCAAAAGACAACCTTGTGTTCTTGCAAAAATGGTTCCTCAGATTCCCTCAATATCTCAACAGAAGTCTCTTCATCACTGGTGAAAGCTACGCTGGTAAAAGATTGCTCTGTCTCTCTCTCTTGAAAAGCGGTGTTTTTCTAAATGTATTAACTGAAATACCAAATTTTAGGCCATTATGTTCCTCAATTGGCTCAGCTTATGATTCAGTACAACAAGAAGCACAAGTTGTTTAATCTGAAAGGCATTGCTGTGAGTTTCATTCATATCCTCCTCAACTTTGTTATCGTAAATCCGGTTATGTTCTGTCTTTAATTCAACTCTTGGTTTTGTAGATTGGCAATCCGGTTATGGAGTTTTCGACGGATTTCAATTCACGAGCTGAGTATTTCTGGTCTCATGGGTTGATATCGGATTCAACTTACAAAATGTTCACATCTTATTGTAATTACTCGAGATATGTGAGTGAGTACTATAGAGGAGAAGTCTCCAGTATGTGCTCTAAAGTGATGAGTCAAGTTAGTACCGAAACAAGTAGATTCGTTGACAAATATGACGTCACTCTTGATGTATGCATTCCCTCTGTGCTATCTCAATCCAAACTAGTTAACCCTCAAGTGAGTTCAGAAACCAATCAAAGTTATAAGAAAAAAAAAACTTTATTTTATGTGACTGAACAGAACATACTGATATTTTCTTTGAATGATTTAGCAAGTGGGAGAGACGGTGGATGTGTGTGTAGAAGATGAGACGGTTAACTATCTTAACCGGAGAGATGTGCAGAAAGCTCTCCATGCTCGGCTTGTTGGAACTCGCAAATGGGCTGTTTGCAGCAAGTAATCTCACTATTCCCTTCGTAAACTTTTAACCGAAATTGTCTATCACTTCGGTTTATTCGTTATACAAACAATGTTACCATTTTGTTTTAGAAAAAAAGTTCAATTCGGTTGCGATTTGCAAAATTCCGGTTCGGTTTGGTTCTGCTTTTGTATTCAAAAAAGGGTTTTTACTGCGATGACAACAGTGTGCTGGATTACGAACTTCTTGATGTGGAAGTACCGACGATAAATATTGTCGGAAGTCTTGTTAAAGCTGGAGTTCCAGTTCTTGTCTACAGGTAAATCAATGTTTCTAGTGGAGTTTTGAAGTTCTGCTAATCTTGTCTTGATGTGTACTCTATTGTAATAATAACAGCGGAGATCAAGATTCGGTGATTCCGTTAACCGGAAGTAGAACATTGGTGAAGCGACTGGCTGAAGAGTTGGGACTGAGAACAACCGTGCCTTATCGAGTTTGGTTCGCAGGACAACAGGTCAGCATCATGGCTAAATCTAAGGGTGCTCAATTTGGGTTTCTGTGTTTTATGAATCGGTTTGGATACGGTTTTTTGAATATCGAAAATTCAAACCATTTCAAAGAAGCTACTAATGAAGGTTTGGTGTTACAGGTTGGTGGGTGGACTCAGGTGTATGGGAATGTATTGGCGTTTGCAACGGTGAGAGGAGCGGCCCACGAGGTTCCGTTCTCGCAGCCTGAGAGATCGCTTGTGTTGTTTAAGGCGTTCTTGGGTGGCCGTCCTCTCCCTGAAGAATTCTGATATTCTTACCATTTTCTGAGCTTTTGTAAGTAAACATTACTTCTTTCGGTGAACAATGTCCCAAAATGGCTATATTTTGAAATTTGTTTTTGTAGATATATGTGTTCTTTAGTTTTCAAGATTTCCAGAAGAAAGAAAAACCAAAAAGAGATTAGTCCGGTACAGACTAAACCGTTCTTTTTTTGTAGGAAACATGGCATATTAATTACTATTATTTTTTTTTCCATAAATCTATACGCAGTCAAATTTCAAATGCAAATATAACTCTCTTAAATCACTATCTCATTTTCGGTGTGAATTTCCTAATAATAAGAGAGTTCTATGTTTTTTTTTTTTTATTGTCAATAAAAGACATATATTTGAAAAAGATCAATCTACACCAGGGAAAATATACTGATTTTCTTATTCATTCAAAACCTATTTTTTAAATCAAAAGTCCCATGTTTCATAAGCAGAACAAGAATTCTAATTTGCACAATACAACAACACATAAACCGGAACAAAAGTAGATCATCATAGAGAGTGACTTTCTCACAAAAGAATTAGTAACGACTTCGAAAGCAACACTCTTCCACGAACCAGCAACAACATAGCGTCGTCAAACTGCATCATTCCCAAAGAAGTAATGGAGATTAATTTATTTTTTTAAAACAGCAAATCTACTTCCACTTTTTATGGCTTTATCAAACTGAGTTCATGATGCACATAACGTGACATAATTATTCATAGTTTTTAATTAAGAACCAAAACTTCTGTTAACACATTCAAAAGGTACAAAACTTAGAGAAAAAAATCATGATCTCGACTAATTTATCCGCTTTGGTCCCTATTATGAACCTAAACCCGAAATTTTTTGGAAAGAAAGAAAAACTTAAAAAAATAATAGTAATAGATTAAAATGGAATTACCAGCTTCTGATAAAAGGAAAGCAACCATCATATTCTCTTTCTCCGTAGTATTCATCTCTATATGGACGCAGCGGCGGTGGATGCGGCTGACCGTCGCCACTGTAGTAGTCTTGCAACCTCGTCCACGTTGGTGGATACGGTGGCGGCGGAGCCTCCATTATGGGTTGGTATAGTGGCGAAGGACCTGCAAAATTCATACAAAATACATACACACATGCATGATATTTACCATTTCTGCAAGTTGTCACATATATAAATAAATTTACCAAGAAGATAAAAGTAAATTATAAAAAAAAAAACGTTTAGAGGGTTGCCTGGTGACTCATGAGAAACATGGTAAGATGTCATTGTGAAGCTTTAGATTTGCAAATCGTTTGGCAATGGAAAAGTTTAACGCAGTGAGATTCAAAATGGTTATGTTTTGAAAATCTCTCTCTATTCGCAATTTTTGATTTTATTTTAGGAAAGTAATCAGAAGTAGCACAAAACCGACGTTGGTATTGTGGAGGGGAAGACACTTGGCAATGGTGGTGTATTGACGTGTTGGCTTGCAAACAGCGCGACGAGCTACTTGGCAGAATCCGAGTCGCGAAACACAATGATACGATCTACCAACATATATCTTCACTTGACCCAAAACAAAGATGGCCCATATAAGATTAAGACCCGTTTCTGACCCAAATTTCCATGTCTACGACTTGCTTTCGACCTTTGGGCCCATCTAGAAGACGACTATTTCTTTCATTCTCTTTTTCTTTCTAAATTCACTCAAACATCAGACTGAACCACATATATCTTGATCTAGCTTAAAACAAACCCACCCTTTTTTTATCCTCTCAATTCGTTATTCTTTGTTGTAAGTCTCATGGTCTTATTCTGATTTATTTTAAAGTCCGCTCAAGAGATCAAAAGTTATATTAAACAATATCATTCATAATTTCGGATAAACTAATTACACATAGCGCTAAAAAGTTCGTTTGAACTAAATGACAATATTTGATCCAAACATCTTATATTCTAATTTATTTTCTAAGATGACTAGATGAGGGTAGTTGGTGTTTTAACGTGTGTAACGTATCTATTTAGCCGCCAATGACAATAAAGAAAAACAGATTTCACAAAGTATAGTAAAAAATACCACAATTTCCTCATAAAACATTATATTATTTTATTCCATAGCTTGGAATATTTGATGATCTCGTTCCATTCTTAAAAATAATTAAAGTTAAGAAAAGGATTCTGATGCATCAAAAAGAAAAACATGAAATGTGGAGTCACATGTAGCAATCATAATGATTAATACTCGTCTTTATTATTTAAGAGGCTTGGGATTCCTCAGGGCTCATTTCATTGACCAACTTTAATGCAACACGCCAACACCTGTTCTTAAACATCCATTCACATTACTATCTTGTCAACTTGTAAAGGCAAACACAAGTCTAATTTTAATGCTACAATTATAGAACTAGAAATTTCAGACTCATTTTAACATTTTGCTGTCCGAAACATTGCCACTGAAACTCGTGTTAATGCCACTCACAAGAGAAACCACTAAGTTCCTCATCTGGATAAGATTAAAAGAAGGAAAGAAAGAGGAAATCTAATCAAATTCCCATCTGAATAAAGGAAAAAGAAAAAAGAAGAGGAGATGAAAATAAAGAGAGGTGGTTTCAAGAAGAAGCAGAATGAGGTCGATCAAAGTGAAGAAGCTGTGCAGCACATTTGGGACAGTCCTCGACAAGCTTAGGAACCATGAAGTACATGAAACAAGCTTTGCATCCAGCAACCACAAGCACATCTTCTTCTTCCTCTTTCAGATTCTCTCTTGATGATGGAGATGACCCTGATGAAGACTCTTCGCTGTCGTAATATGAGCTATCTTCTTCTGAGCACACGGTTCCATATGATTCTCCACTGTCATTATCTGCATTCATCACCTTCCTTGGATCCTCTTTCACTCTCATTCCGTTTTTCCAGTTTATGTAGTAAATCTCTCCTGTCTAAACAAAAAAAAACCCACCTCCAAATTTCAATCAGAAACTAAGAAATTTAACTCTTTTTGAATATTACGGCTAATGCCAAGATAAAGTTTTATCTTTTTTCTTAGCACTCTACTTTGTGTTAGACAAAAAAGCTTTGGTCCTAGATCTATATATGAGCAAATGACTATGTACTTTTTATATGTATGTTTGTGGTAGTGGGCATTGATTTCTCAGACATATCATTGAACAAGAAAAAACAAACCTTTGTTTGTTTGTTTAGAAAAATCATATCCGAGAGATGAAAGATTGGCTGAAAAAAGCATCAAATGGCGATAAATTTTTCTTTTTGTATTATTTATCCAAAATCAAAAATCCCAGAACAAAGTTTTTCATGGTCAAGCGCCTTTAAGCTTTAAAATTTATGAAAAAGATATAAAAGTGGATTTTTTTCCATATAAGGCTTCTCTTTTTTGTTTTCGAGAAAAGCGAACGATCTCTCCCTTACACAAGCCTGAAACAAAAAGCCCTATGAGCAAATATTTATACGGTCTGAAGCAATAAATGCATCACAAAGAAACAAGAAGAGCATTAATTAAAAAGAAAATTTCTCCCCCAATGTACATGTAAAATGCATTAAATGCAATCCAAAATACGAAAACGACCCGAGTTCGAAGTTTCTGCAGTGATTAATTTAACCTAGCTAGAAAGCAAAGACATAAAAAAAGGAATCTCATTTGTTTGTTTTTTTGTTTACCTTGAGATCAAGACACTGTTCCCAGTGACAAGGAAGAGATAAATGAGAATTGAGCTCCAATGTTCTATCTGAGATCGGAGGAATATGCTCGTTACTCTCTTCATTCGTCGACGACGATCTCTCAAACCCATCTCTGACCTTTCTTCTCCGATCACTCAGAGAACAATTCTGCATCGATTTCTCCAGAGATTTGGTTATCGTCTCCATGTTTGGTAACTTCATCTTCTTTTCCCTCAAGGCGCAGAGAGAAAAGGAAAGGAAGAAAGAGAGGAACAAAAGAGATTTTGATGAGAAAGAAGAAAACAACAAAAAAACAGAGTGAGGGGTAATTTCGGAATTTAGAAAGGGGTTGGTTGAGATTTGACGCGCCAGGAGGAGAAGCGCGTGGGGATATTTGGGTAAAAGAGAAAGTGGACCCGTAACTGTCAGATACAAAAGTGACTACAGAGGCTCGCACTTTGTCTCACGTCGGTGTTAGTTGTAAAAACCGTATGAACCATTCGGCACACGCGCAGGTTAGGCGCGTGAGGATTAAATTGCGCGTGGTTGTTGTATCGGTAAGTGGCCGGTTTAAGAGGAGAATAAAAGTTTAAATCTTGGGAAGGGTTAAAGTGGCAAACCTGAGAGATCTCTTTTTTTTTTTTTTTTTTGAAAGAAGGGAAAACTCTGTAAAAACTAAATATAATTAACGTAGATATCGAAAAGAATGCCGGATTCCTTTATTCTGTTATTTCGTTTCTTTTCACCCTTGAAATCTTACAAAATTACAAAAAAAAATACCATTCCTAGTATTAGAAAATTTCACGTTTTTCTGCAATATACTATAACAGGTTAAAAATATAAATAAAAGTTGGAATATATTAAACGAAATATAGATTTATGATTGGTCAGAAAATCGTGTTTTACGTTGACAAATAATTAACAATTCACAAAGGCTTCAGGTTTCCCTTCTTTTTGTGTGAAGGTTAATTATATTTGATTATTGAACCATTCGAACGCGTTACAGAAGCAGAGCAATATAATTGCTATGAAAAAAAAAAAAATTTATTTTCAAAAAAAAAAAAAAAANTAAAAAAAAAAAAAATTTTTTTTAAAAAAAAAAAAAAAAAAAAAATTCCAAGGCTTTGAGGTTTGGTGCATACATTAAAACTCAATAGCAAGCAGGATGATATTCCCGGGACAGTATAACTATACGACAATATTAAGTTTGTGAATTTTTTTTATAGATGTCTCACCTCACAATCTTTTAAATAATAAAGTCAAGAACATCACGTCAAAAAGAAAATAAAAACTAAAAGCCAAGACCTTCACCATGTTCCCGACTATCATTTTTAGTTTATGTACACAAAGGAATGAAAAAGATGAGAAAAGAAAGACAATTACTATATATATATATATATATAT
>OVAY01000893.1:0-13693 GCA_900406395.1 Kernera saxatilis | reverse complement strand
TTCTATATATATATATATATATTTTTTTTTTTTTTTTCTCTCCCAAACGATTGAAGAGCATGTGATATTTAAGATATTGGGTACAAACATCAAGCATGATATATATGTATAGTGTGGTTAATTAAGATATTAGGTTCATGTATGTATAACTAATTAAACTAGCATAACGTTTATTACTGAACTGGTAAGAAAAAACCCTTACCATGATATGTCCATACGTACACACTCACACATGCAAAGATAACTAATTATATATTTTTTTGGTACAAAAATACAAAAGAGAAGATAAAGAATGAATTGTGATAGACGAATATATAGATTGTCTGGAGGAAAATGATGTTTCCATATAGAAAAAAAAAAAATAGTGAAAGAGAATCTGTCGGAAGTGTAGAAAGAGAAAGCGACGAAGCAGTCCAATCCAGTGTTGTTCTTTTTTTCCTACAAAAAGATTTTGATTTTACCAATTAATAATAATTAAATATCATATCGAAATGCTAGTAAAAGGTTTCTGAGTTGTGATATACAGAAAGAGAGACAATGGGGCCTGAGAAGGGAATCTCTGAGGAGAGACAGAGATGTTTCAGATCGATAGAGACGCCAATGTATGTCTGTGACTCTCTCTGCGTGTGGCTCTCTTCTCCTTCTTTATCGAAACCTAATACACCATTTTTCTTCTCTTGGATTTTTTGAAACATAATTTCGTTGTTGTTGCGGACTTTTAAGGATTTTTTTTTTAAAAAGATTTGAGATTTGTTCATTGTTCCTAGTTACGAATTCATATATTTGGCTTAAGAGATCGAAATCGAAGTATGAGATTTTGAAAGTATATCGAGTGTGATATTAAGATAAAATTAACAATATGTCGATTTGAATGATTTTAGAAATGAACAAAAGCTGGGCCTAGATAGAATATGGCCAATTTGGGCTTTGGAGCCTCTTATTTGCTTATCAATTTTAAGGGCTCAACAGATAACTGTGTGGTTAATTGGAAAGGGTCATCCAATAGGAGACGGTTCTGAGGATATATGCGTTAAGTGTGTCATCGAACAAAGTTCATAATTTGTTTACCATTTTTTTTTCTTATGGTTAAATGACCAAATTTCTCCGAGATTTTGTGAGCGACAGGCAGGAGAAAATAAATAAATTAAGGTTTTGTCACTTTGTGTTGAAGGAAAAACCAATTACATGAGAATCATGACTTTTGGTAAAAACTTTAATATTTACTTTTCCGCAGTCGAAATAATGTTATATTTTATGTTCGTTAAAAAATATGGTGAATGAGCTATTCAATATATATATATATTTATTTTAAAAGGAATAGTCGAATTTTGATATGAAATCTCTTAGCTAAAATACAAAAAGCCGTCGTATTGTTTTGTTCAATAAAAAAATAGTTTTTATGATGACTTAGAGTTCTATGAATTTTTTAATCTTTTCAAAAAGATTTGTTCTATTAAACAGTGAACTCTCTTTCCCTTATGGTGATCACAAACTGAGATGAGTCGTTGATGTTCCCTCCACAATGTTTGTTTTGGTGGAAGCGGATTGGTCTTAAGACAAATAAATCATCATTCAAATTAATTGCTATCTAGTTCTACGGGATGGGATTAATATTTTTAGAGTCATGCACTTTACTCAAACCTTCCATTTATAATGTTACGACCCAAAAAAAAAGGTTACTTGAGATATTTTCTTTTATCCACCCTAAAGGCTAAAAGCTAAACAAATAATAATGGCAATTTTTATTCACCGTCAGATCTCTCCTCTTCTAATTCTGAGCCGTCCATTATGCGTCAGATATTTTGATTTAATTAAAATTATAGCTTTGTTCGCTTTCTTTTTGTCATCTTTGCATTTAATTATGAGAAAAAGCCCAAATCACTGGAAACGGAAAGCCTGAGAAATGTCTATGTCATCTTCTTCTTCTTCGATCGATCGCTTCATCAGCAAAATCACAGTTTCGTAATCTTTGATTTGTTTCTAGATCTTGAGTTTCGGAATTTGGAAACAGTGAGATTTTGAGGGATTTGAAGGTTTGATATCTCAATGGGTAGTTTAACGATGTCGTCGTGTTCGGAGAGTGTGGCGTGCGACTTCTGCGGCGAGAGGACGGCGGTTCTTTTCTGCAGAGCTGACACGGCGAAGCTCTGCTTGCCCTGCGATCAGCACGTCCACTCGGCGAACCTACTCTCGCGGAAGCACGTGCGTTCTCAGATCTGCGATAACTGCAGCAAAGAGCCAGTCTCCGTACGGTGCTTCACCGACAATCTCGTCTTGTGCCAAGAGTGCGACTGGGACGTCCACGGAAGCTGTTCCTCCACCGCAGCGCACAATCGCTCCGCCGTGGAAGGGTTCTCAGGTTGCCCCTCGGTTTTGGAGCTCGCAGCCGTATGGGGAATCGATTTGGAAGGGAAGAAGAAGGAAGAAGACGAAGACGAACAGCCGTCGGTGACGGAAAATTTCGGGATTCCGTTGGATTCGTGGGGCTGTGGATCTAACATCGTTCAAGATCTGATCGTCCCGTACGATATGTCAATCAAAAAGCAAAGCGCTAGCTTGGGGAAGTATAAGCAGGTAGTGTACAAACAGCTGGAGGAGTTGCTGAAGAGAGGTTTCGTTGGCGGTGACGTTGACGATGAAGGTGAAGGCGGAGGAGAAGGAGACGGAGACGGCGGAGGAGAGATCATGGTTCCGGAGGGAATCAACGTTACTCAGCAGTCTCCAACGATGTCGTTTACATCTTTGCTTATGTATTCAACAGAGTACCAAAGTCCTTGTGGTAATGGTATGCAATTGAATGCTGCTAATCATAGCAGTGGCCAGACTACTCAGGTCCATCTTTTTCGAAATGCTTTTTGTGCTTAGAACATGTCCTTCAATTTGATCTTTAGGCCTCCAAATTTGTCAAGTTACCTATGGGAACGTTATTGATTCTTTCAATTGCAGAATCCATTTTCTTGGTTGTCCTAGTTAGAGATATACTCTGTTTAATAGTCTAGGGTTCACAGTCGAATTCTACGCTGTTGCAGATATGGGATTTTAACTTGGGACAGTCCAGGAACCCTGAGGAACCTACTCCAGTCGAACCTAAAGGCTCTTCTTTCACATTCAACAACTTCGCTCATCTCAAGAACGATACTCGTCCCACCAATGTGGAAGCTTTCAGAGATACTTACAAGGTAGTACCAAAGTGATTGTGATTAGGGTTTGGAATCTTTATTTATCTCACAACTCGATCACATAACCTACTTAGCAGAACATAGTGCCACTAAACTCTCCCAAGCCCCAAAAGGCCCCCAAAACCATTTCCAAAACACTCCATACCCTAAACATTTGAAGCATTTCCCAATGTATAACCATAGCTGGTGTCTGATTTGCTGATGTCGCATGTGTAGCTACATCTTGGTTCATTTTTATTGGTTACTACATCTTGGGTTAGATGAAACCAGATGTATTTTTATCATTATTCAAACTACTTTTTTGGTATATCTTTGTCTGTGTGTTGTGATACTTACTAGTAAAAATTTAGCAGGATGATTCCACAACTTCCACCAAGGGACAGAAAACATCAAAGGGCAACAACCTTCCCACTGCCGTTCACTCACATAAAAGTTCTAACGACTCCAATGACTTGCATTTCACGGAACATACTGCTGTGACTAGTAATAAAACTGCAAGATTAGCGGCCTCAACGAATGCTGATCTAGAGCAGATGGCAAAGAACAGAGACAATGCTATGCAGCGGTACAAGGAAAAGAAGAAGACGCGAAGGTAATCGTCTTCCCTTTTTTTTCTCTTTTAATTTCCCCTTTGTAAGTTGATTGTCTCTCCAAAAACATAATACGTAATTGCTTGATTAGATATGATAAGACCATAAGATACGAAACGAGGAAGGCGAGAGCTGACACTAGGTTGCGTCTTAAGGGCAGATTTGTGAAAGCTACAGATCCTTAAGTCTCTCCCCACGTTAGGTTTACTGGTGAGAGATCATAAGTTAGGAACTTTTTGTTTTTTCTACTTCACCACCTACCTTGTAAATGTAAATGATCGATCTTCAGCTGTATAATGTGGCCTGATCTTGTTTCTTTTTGTGTGATTTGGTCGCTGTTGTCTTTGTATCCTTGGAGTTATACTGCTTTTCTTAACCTCGTAGAAGCAATTTCTAAGTTTATCTGATTATTTAGCAACCAACAAATAGCATATCAATAAATATGACTTAATCAACAGCTGGTTTTTATTTTCAAATTCATAAAAAAAAAAATATTCTGGATTGACTTTTAAGAAATTGTCGTAATTTTCACAAAGTCTTATCATAAAAGCAAACGCAGAATTCATATCAATGATGAAACCAAAAGCTTCGTTAATGTTGTTTAAATACCAATCTGTATGAAGATGGTCCAGAAAGAAAGAAGAAACTCGGACATTAATTTGACCATTATATGCTTATAGAAACCAAAATTCCTCGGCAAATATTTATTAATGTTCTCTCTCTCTCTCTCTTTTTTTTTTTTTTTCACAACATTCTCAAAATAAAACAGGAGGATATTTACATATCTGCAACTAGAGGGAATGGCTTCCTCCTCCTATAGCTTTTAGGCAGCTACAAACATCTTACACCTTAAATACTCCTCTGCAATTCACCACCCATTAGAACGAATATCAGAACAATTACGGATTTTACAAAACGGTTTGGAGCAGGATGGATTCTACACTTTTAACGGTTTGGAACCGAACATAAAATTCAGAAATTTCCATCTTCCCAATTGGAATTGGAAGCCTAGTCTCAATTGGGAATACATTTCCATAAAGGACACGAATTGAGGTCAAAGATCAAAACGGGACTACATTTTTGCCCACCACTACTTCAAACTTGACACACAGGATTCACTTTATTCTTCTAAAACCAAAAGAAAAAACTAGTAGAGAACAAAAAGGAGTATCAGAATTTACGGTTTACCTCTTGTTTGGAAATCGTTAGGTGGTCTGCATGCTCGGGAAGAGCCGATGGTGGTGGATGCATCAATGACATTGGGGTTAAAGGAGGCGAGGCATTGCCTAACTTATTAGTACCCAGACTCGTCTTAGACATATCTAACACTGAGGCTCTAAGGTTGCTTGTAGGTATAGAGAAGCTACGAGTGATTGCAGGTGGTATTGGGAGAGGAGAAGCTGAATTTGATATAACAGGTTTACTAAGCAATTGGCTCTTCGAAACCAAAGGAGCTGAATATCCAAATGCCCTAGAGGACTTAGCAGAGCTGCTCGGTGGTGGTCTAGGAAGCTCATGGAGCTCGCTTATTTTCGGGGTTGAGACAAAAGTAGGGGAAGCGGTTGGAGATGATGATGACACTTTTGGTAACTTAGAAACTGGATTCCTTGGGATTGGACCCGAGTATAAGTGAGGTGTTGAAGAGAGAGGCTTGTTAGGTAATGGTTTACTTGTTAGTGGACCAGAAAAGGATCGTCTCTTAAGTGTCCCGAGACGAGAGTACAAGAGTCCATCTGACAAAGGCGGAGGCAACCGAGAAGATGTGTTCTTATTACTCTCTCTCAGGACTTGTTCTTTCAAGGCTGCCATTGATCTAGAAGAAACCTTTGCAGGTGCACGGGTTTCCAGTGGGGATGAATACCAAATATTTCGGTTAATTGCCTTTGCAGGATTAGATGGAGCCACGTTGTTGTTACCTGGACCTGTAGTAGACGAGGGACTTCTTGTTGTTTCCACAGGTGTTGGCAACGCATAAGTGTTGAATTTCCGTGTTAGAGACGATCGCATCCGTAATAGTTTCTCTGAAGGAGTTGTGAAGTTCTCCGCAAAAAGCGGTGCTGATTGGCTCCCTATCCTAACATCTCTCCTAAAAGAATAAGATTTTCTGTAGTTTCCTTCTTCATTTTCCTGCTTATAAAAAATGGATAAGACTGGTAAGAAAGTCATGCAATTTAAATAATTTGGGTGGTTTCCCTGGTAATCATATGTGAAAGAAAATGCAGAGAAGATGGGATCAAAAGTAAAAACACATGTCTGTTACCTGAGCAGTATCTGGTCCTGCAACTTGTGGAAATGTGATGTCTGACTGAACCAACTGCATGCATTAGGCGAACAGTTTTTAAGGAAATAGGTTTTGAGAAATAAAACAGCGCCACCTTCAAATTACTCAAGAATGATAATCTAACCATTTTCAACCTATTCTACTCTAAATTGCATTCGTCATCCCTACCAGGAAGTGGTCCAGAAAAAAAAAGCGTCATGTAGAGATAAGACTTTTATGTTGATAAAGGGTTTTAAAATGCTTCTCATATTAAGCATTTCCAGTTTATCAACCTCATTTGTAATTTCTTTGCTATATTAGTCACCTTTAGTAGAAACATTGTCACCAGCTATTAGCGATCACCAAAACACCAAACAAGATAAATATGAAATATCATCAGAACCGTAAACATATAAAACCCTCACCTCTGAGGAGACACCAGCTGAATAATCCGCATCTTGGTCCTTGTCATCCGCTCTATATTCAAAACTCAACTCTCCATCATCATGCACCTCAGAACCATAGTCCTCGTTGTTTTCTATTTCATCATCCCCATCATCATCTTCTAATCCGCTGAAATGGTAATCAATATGCTGCGACTCGGTTACCATCTGTACATGCGGCTCTACATCTTCAAGGGAATGAAGAGCCTTCTTGAAGAAGCATAACTGCAGAAACACACAAAAAAGTTGAAATCAACACAGTGCACTGGTGATCGATACAGAAGGACGAAAAAAAAGCCCAAGATGAAACCTGTGCTGCATGGTGTCTTGCTGCCTGAGTCAAAAGACTACGTGTTTGTCCTTGTTTCAGGGATTTTAAACGGAAAACAAATAAAGTTGTCTCATTATCATATTCATCATGAGCTTCTTGTAGTTGCTGCGTCGAAAAAGTTTCTCCTTTCCCACCCTTCGACCTTGCTTTCTCTCTCTGGCTTGTAAGCATGCCTTCGTAAACACTCCTGAAAGGTAAAAAAGTTCCATGAATAACTACGGAATGGTATTCCCATCATGAGACCAATCAGATTTCTGAATCATTCCCCTAGAATACTGAACAAATATAGGCGATCACCTTCAATGTTGACTTCTGTTTTCAATTATAGTAAGGTAATGCATGTCATATCGTATTTCCCGTCTCACTAATAGGTATTTAGAAATGAAAAAAGAAGGCAAGGAAAGAAGAACCTTTTCTCATCACAAAGCCGCTTCATTTCCTGCATTACCATTAAAACACATGACTATCGTCACTCAAAAGGGCTAATTTTAGGAAGAATATCAAACAACGCTTAAAGTCTCATCATGGAAGTTCATATATACGCAGCAAGAATGGGCCATTCTGACCATTTCCAAAAGTAAAATAGATATAGATTCCAAATGAACAAACCTCAACTATGCGGAGTTCATTAAGAAGTGACTCTGAGGGAATTGTGATTGTTTGGAATATATGAGACCGCTGAATCAACAATATATATAGTTAACTGATTTTTTGGTGGTTATGCAAAGGAAAACTCAGTTGAAAAATATTGAACCAGTTTGTACCAGATCTCAAAAACTCACATATTTATCAACAAGTTTTTGTAGTTCAAACTGCAATTTTCCCAGCATAAGCAACACTCTACCTGCATAAGAATAAAAGAAGCAAAATGTTTCTTATTTAGATGCACATTAAATAAAGCGAAGCAACATAGAAGAAATATATAGGATAAATGCACAACATGCCGGTTTCAAGTGTTTAAACATTAACAAAAGAGATAATATGATATATTTAAGGAATCTGCTTGTCAAACTTACCACTTTCTTCATCATCATTGAGAGCAGTTTTCTCAAGAAGACAAGCACCTAGTTCTCGCAAAGATTCAGAAAATTCTGCAAGCAAACGAAATCTGCAAATGATAAGAATATATATTTATTAACAGGAAGATGTTTATCTCCATAAATTGGGATGCAAAAGATCACTTAAATTTTATAAATAAAATGCAAGCACTAGTGCTAAAATTTTATCAATAAAATGCAAGTACAGTTCTAATACAGAACTACATGTTTGAACCAGCCACATGAGAATGCAACAGTGCAAGTATTAGAGCCTAAATTCAAGAATCAGTCAAATTTAAAAAAAACAAAAACAAAAAACACCATTATCTGCTAGCACAATACATTATGAGTAGCAAAGTTATGAAGTTGCTTGTTACTTTTATCCGACCAAAAGGAACAATAGATTACCATATGCACTATTTGCAGTAGCAGCAGCAGCAGAGAGCAAGCTATCATAGCAATCTCTCATGTCTTGCACGTCCTGCAAAAATCACAGACAAGCTACACATTGTGAGAGAAATTATATCAACATTTCTATAATCTCATGTGTAAAACAGAGAGCACCAAATAGAAGAACCTAAGCACCATCCACAACCACAAACAAAACTGTAACCAGTCATTTGGTAGGTCAAGTGAAGGAGATGATCTAATTTAACCAGTTAGAGAACGAAAAGCTACAGAGCAGCTCAGGTTGAAAACAGGGAAGCTCCAGATCCGTCACCATCTAACACAAACACTTTTCGTGGATCCGACATCTGAATCATCACCATTTCCTAAATCGTCCCCACTAAGCTAAAATTGGCAACTAATTCACGTAGAGCGACAAACATCCGACGGAAAACAGAGGAATATGATTGAGAACCGCCTCATCATCAATAGCTAACAACGAGAAAATGAAGACAGTCCAAATTCGAATTGGATAGGGAGAGAGAGAGAGATAGAGAGATTGGCACCCGCGAAGCCTGGGCCAGCTCGTCCTTCTGAACCAGAGCTCGAAGATCTCTCCGGTCCTTAGATTCATGCTTGTGAAGCACCCCTCGCAACCGGCGGAGAGAGGTTTTCATGGCCGGAAAAGGCTATTCTCCGGCGAAACAAGGAAATCGAAAACGACGACGGGAAAGAATGGCCGAGTAGATGATCGCTTCGTCTCTTTCCTTCTACAACTACGCCATTTCAAAAACGTAAGAAAAAAAACCTAATAATGGCAGGAAAAAATCAAACCAGGGGAAACGAAATTAGAGAAAAAAAAAAGCGTTTGTTTATAGGAAAAGGAAAGCTTGATCCTTGACTTCGTCGTCTCCTTTTGATTCTTTTTCGTCCTTTATCAATTTTTGTTTTCGTATTATTCTCTCGCTGATATTTACGTCAGCAAGTGTAATTAATGATGGCAGCACATGTAATATGTTAATGGTTTCAATTACACCTTACAAATACATGAGATTTATCAAACGTAGGTAGTTTTGAAAACATATATAATTAAAAAATTAGTTTTGGGTGTTTTATTTACAATTTGGATAGTTTTTTTTTTTTTAACCATGAGGGATGATTGGGTAAAGAAAGATTAAGTTTTGAAAAATGTTTCATGCTTTTTTTTTTCATGTTTTATTTTGTTTTTACATATACAAAAATTTGAAATAAATATCATCTCCTCTTCTTCTTGTGGTAAGTCGACACATTATAAAGACTGAAACAGTTTTGCACTTAGTATTTGAATGTCTAGAATAAAACATGTTAGATATAGAATTTTCACTTATTTTTAAAAACTACTTATCAGAGTCGACAAAGCAATATTCGAGAAACGTCTGCTTATCGAAGTCGACAAACAATTTACTGGTCTTCATATATATATGTAGGCACGGAAATCTTAGCCTAGCCAATGAAAATTAATGCTGAAAGAGATTATGAGCTTAATGAACATGAGTTTGCTGTTATTACTCGCTTAGATTATAAATGAAGTAGTTTATAACATTGAGTGATCAGTGAAGAAATTAGTGTCTTGAGATGTAATATTTTGAACCAATGATTGAACCAAAAACAGAAAGAATGGGACTAACAAAGGATGACCATAATAGCCATTACCATTCGGTTGTTTAGCTCCTCTAGTCTCTAAAATGATCTTTAATTTAAACTTCACTGCTTGTTTTCTGTTGAGATTCCTTGAGTCCAACTTTTCTTCTACTTGTTGTTAATTAGATAGATGATTTGTTCGGGTTATACATATACATAAAAAATAGAATGTTTCATAGAAACTTAAATTGCAGCTGACCTACAATAAATTAAAAATATTTTTTGTTTTAATGTTAAAAGGTGTTATTTCAAAAGAGTGGCTCCATGTGTGGTCTGGATTGCGCAATCACTTAGTAATCATACTAATTTATTAAAGTTAAAGAAAAACTTGATCCCAAGTTTTTATTTACAAAAACAAACAAAACTTATTTTCCCGACAACTAATTTCTTCATGATTATCAGAGTCGTTAGAAGATGTGTGAGTTAAAGCACTGGAGCAAACCGACGAAGACGCTGAAGAAGAAGAACAACAACACGTAGGAGTCAAATTCAAATCGCAGCATCTTCTTCTTCTCTTCTCGTCTTTTGTCATAAAGTCATAGAATATCGGACAAGTAGTACTCTTGTTGTCGTCACTCTCTCTCTCTTCCTCCTTCTCTCTCTCATCTTCTTTTTTCTTATGACTATTACTCCTCTTCTTCAAAAACACTCTGCACAGAACCCAATTCGTGTTCTGTCCCTTTTTTCCCCAATTAAACAAAAAAAAAGAGAGACAATTTTGAGTCCAGTTTCTATCGAATCGATTTATAAATATAATTTCTGAATCTTACATGTGATTCTTGTTGCGAATCAACAAGGCGATATTCATGAAGAACCCAGTTAGTTCTTGTCCCGTTGGGAGGTTTCCCTTTGTAGAAAACCAGAGTTTTCTTCATCCCCACAAGCTTCTTCCCGATTTGCTTATCGATTCCGGTCGCTTTCCAGTAACCCGAACCGGTTGACCGGTTCGACCGGTTTCCGTTTGGGTATTTAGCTTCCTTCGTGCTAAAAAAATACCTCTCTGAATCACAATCACCTGGATCATACATACATACATACATAAACGCAAAACCCATCAAAATTGAATTGAACTGAATTGAATGAAACCGAAAATTGGATTTCTAATTTTCTTTTCTATTACCTGGTAAATCCCATGGATCGGATTTACAGATGTCGATTTCGGGTATAACAGAAGCTGGTAAGGGTAAACCGGTCACTTTTCGACGTAAATACTGAACCACTAGCTCTTCATCGGTCGGGTGAAATCGGAACCCAGGTGGTAGTCTCAGTCCTCTGTTCTTAATAGAGCTTCGCTTTTCCATGGTAGAGACAGAGACAAAAGAAGCTGAGAGATTATTGTTGAAATGGAGAAGGAAAGTTTGGGTTTATTTTATAGCAATGGATGGGGATGATGAATAAACAGTATTACATGCTCCTGCATTTATATTTTGAGCCATGTCGTAATGAAATGAATTTCCTAGCATTACTATTTTCTTATCTAAACTTAAAATATACTATTATCTGTTGAGATCCTATAGATTTTGTTTGACTACTAAACATTTATCTTCAATTTAAAGACGAAAACCAAATAATTATTAAGTATTTTTTTTTTTTTGGTCACTTTTACGGGTTTATTAACTATCTGAATATCACATACAAACCATAAAATTTGAATCACGTAAGAAGATAACCGAAAATCTATATGAACAAATATATTAGTATTAACTTTTCAACAAAAAGTACATTAGTACTAACGATCATCAACAATTTTATTGAAAGATGATGTAGGTATGGCATATAATATTAATTTCGTATGTGGTAGGAACAATCGTAGATAGAGATGCGTATGCAACTAAATTTCGATAATCTATTAAAGGAGATGTGATTTCGTGGGATCCATGAAAGTAACAAATGCCCTGCAGATTCCTCTACTCGTATGGTCCAATTATCTTTTCCCAATCCAGATAATAAACTACATATCCCTCGTTTTTGTAAATACATTAGCGTATATATATTTCATTAATATGGGCTTTTCTTTCTTTTTTGGTCAACCATTAATATGGGGTTTTAAACCAACACGTTACTGAATCGATACTCTTACGTAAAACGGAAGAAAAGAAATTCCAAAACGGTTGGCTTTGTACAACAATTAGTTTAAAGGAAATGAAATTGAATTGATGTGAATTCACTTAGTATTTCCATTTCGACGGAATAATGTTCTATATGGCATATTGTTGTATTATATGTTTTTTTTTATTTTATTATTGATTGATTATTTTATCTGGTTTAGACTATGACTGTTTGCTGAGTTGGAAGTGGCACGAACGAGTTTTGTTATGCCACTATTCATATTTGTAATGATTCGATTGGGAAAAAAAAGCTCATGTAGTCGCATAACGTCTTTTAGGATATATATAATTAATTCAAGAGCTTGAAGAAGCCGAATATAGTTGCCAACTTGCCATAAATTAAAAGAACAAAAGTGGTAATGTTTGTAGAAGAAGAAGCTAAACAAGTAAAAGATGTAATTTAGGTAGATGCGTAATCGATCTTGCACGGAGAATAGAAAAGTCAAGAGGATCTTTAGTTGCTTCTAAAACGACGGGCCCTTTAATTGCGTTGTCCCATAAGTGATCTCCTCTCTATTAACTTCTTTTTGTCTCACACCATCGTCCGTACACACCTCACAATCTCACAAATGACTAAATTGCTCAAAACTTAAAAAGGCTATGAATGAAAGTTGGAGCAGGCGGAATGAAAAAAGTGTGATTAGTATGGGGGGGGGAGAATGAACAAATACAATAAATTGTATTAAACAACCACGACCATTATGATCGATTTAAAAAAACTGGATGAAATTATCTAAATAATTTATTTAGCTAGTCGAAATGATATCATGTTTTAGGTTAATTAGAAAATCTGGTAAATAAATTATTTGATGGCTACACTCATCTTGAAAATATTAGTCGGATGGTACCCTTTGGTAATAAAAAAAAAAAGATTAAATATTGACCTTTGACCCCAAACAAATTTTAGAAAGTGAATATATAAGATTATTTTGGCCTCCAAACTAAAGAAACAAATTATGTAAGATTATTTAACTTCCAAACCGTTATTGTTTGTAGGTCCATAAATCTGAGGGGTCTTGGTTACCAACAGTTGTGGATGTAATTAGTGACAAAATACGGTTAATGTAGAGTGTTTAATGTATGGAGAATACCAGTGGGTTAAATGTGGGCCCCAAGTAAGGAGGGCCAGTGGAGACTTCAACATTGCCGGTTGCGTGAGGAGAAGGTAAATGTCATGTCCAAAATAATACAACGTGACTTTGTCGTCAACGAAATTCATATGGACTTCTTTTTATTAAGAATATAGATTTTTTTTTATCTTGGATGTTCTTGTTGTATATGTATATCTATAACATTATTGTTTTTGGTTAGGATAATTCATACTTAGGTTGTAGAAAATTTACGAAAACTGAAAGTTCTCTTGCATTTAGTTACTCTATATATATATATATATCAAAGGCTTATATGCATGAAGTAAACTAAACTGGATCAATGGTATTTTCTACTTGCTCATAGTCATAGATTTAGGGGTGTCAAAATGGGTTGAACTTGATGGATCAATCCAACCCAAACCAAACCATTAACCTATTGAATTAGAAAATATGAGTATTAATGGATTATTGGGTTTAATGGGTTAATGGTTTTAATAGTTTGGGTTAAAATGGATTGGGTTAAATAGGTTAATGGATTATCCATAACCAAACCAATACAAATTTAATAACACAACCAAACATAATGT